>VWYO01008368.1:814388-838954 GCA_013400275.1 Rhadina sibilatrix
ACCCAACAAGAGAAAGAGAATGAGGGACATAGTTTAACTAAATATAAGCCAAAAGTGAACAGCTTCTCTTTGCTTCCCAGGATGTATGAGTTATGCTGTTATAATACAGACAGCCACAGCATGGGAGACATCAAGGATGGTTAGCACTGGACAAACCAAGGTGACGATGAAACTGGAAGGGTAAAGCAATAAAGGGCAACACAAGAAGATCCTCAAGCTCATCTTATCCTAAATATCTACCCCAAACCACTATTTTGGAGATTGGTCCCAGTATCTGACACACTGTGGCCACTGTTTTGTATAAGACAAAAAAGGGGGCATATAAGAATAAAAAAAAAAAAAAACAAGTGCAGTTTTGTTCTGTCGGAAAGGTTATCTCATGCCTAGGTTAAAATATAATTTTGGAACCTGAAAACACAGATCCAGAAGAAAATTATCTCCTAAAAATTAGGATTACATGCACCACATGATGAAACAGTAACTAGACAATACAGATATCAAAAAAGTCTTCCAATATTTATCATACAGCAAGTACTTCTACAATGTGAAATATTTCACAGGGAGGAACATCTAGGCAAACCAAGGAGGAAGATCAGATTATGCAGGCTACCATGAACTGGTAGAAGCCTAGAAAATTCTGTCTTGGCAGCGGTTGAAAGATAATTTCTTTCCACCTCTGATTTCTGTGATTCTGTGAGATCTGTAAGTTTATGGTAGCCAAGGCACCAAAGTGCTTAAACCTGTCACTAAGCAAACCACTCAGATCCCAGTTCAGTTAAGATTTAAGTAATGCCTAGGACTAGTTCTGATGATTAATAGTTCTCTTTCATATAAACCCAAAAGGATGTGACAAATAAGAAAGGAATTGTTTAAGTTTACAGCAGGACGTGTTTGTCCTCTCTGCTACTATGGTGGCTGCTACAAACAACAAAATCTCTTGTGTCCTGAGTTAGCTGGTGATTGTTCATGGAGACAAAGAAGAGCTTTAATAGAATAACTTAGTTTACCTCCATGTCAAAAGATATGCTGACTATGAAAAAATTTTGTATTTGTTGAACAACTCTCACATTTTCTAATCCACTTTTTTTTCCCCACTGTTCACTGCTTCAGCTTATGCAGGTTGATGCTTTCTGCTTCACCAAAGATGTTCTTTAAATCCACCCATGAAATACTGATAAAATGTAGTCAATGTCTTTGCTTTCAGATACAGAATTCTCCATTTAAAAGGTCGGCAAACCCTTATTTTCACGGCATTGCTGAGAAGCTTGCCTTTTATCTTTTAATGGGTAAAACTGAGGATGTTTCTATCACAGCAAGCAGACCATTCCCCTTAGAAGTTATCACCTTACATTTTTAAGGATTGAGATGGTTTTGTATCTTTTTCAATCCAAAAATTTTAACATGGCACTGCTGGTAGACCTAAAAACTTTGGCAGTGGCAAAACTCAGCCACAAAAATGAGCTTGGATATGAACCAGCCTGAAATCTTGTTATCCTCAAGACATGAATGCCACTTTAAAATGTTTATCCTGGATAAACTGGATAAAAGATACTGGAATTGTAACATTTTATTCTAACTCTTCTTTCATCACACACTAATAACCCTCTTACCTACTAACACTGACTATATTGGCAGCTCTCAGCAGCCATTCACGAAAGTACCTTTTCACATTTTCAGTAGTGGAAACCAGGCTCTTCAAATCCCTGTGATATGTTACTTGGACCAAGGAACTGGGGTGACCTTCCAAAAACCACAATGCCCTCTTCAAAATGGCCTGCCCATATTGCTGCCTCTTCTAATGAGGGGTGTCCAAATCAGGTACCTTTGCTGGCTATGGGCATAGTGGTTTGGCAGTTCCTTAGGTGGATCCATGCCAGGACATTTTCAGCTTGAGAAATCTTTAGGTTTCCAGGGAGGAGCCAGTTTGCAGCTCCTGAAGAAATGCCATCACATATTTTTGGCAAAATTCCCCGTTTGTGAAGACAGCAGCTGTACTCCACAATGATCTCCAGATGCATTCGAGGCACCAGCCCCTAGGGAAAGCACTGGGCCAGCCTGGTCCTGAGCAACAGGAGCATGAAGCCTGCCCGAGGCAGAAGGAAGAGGACATGGCTGGAAGAAAGCTGACTGAATTGCTTCTCTAGTTTGTTTATCAGGATGTGTAGAAAAAGTATGGGAGCCCTGAAGCACTCTGCACCTGCAACCAGGAGCATCACGTTGTGACATCACCCAGAGGATTTCGAAGGACAGCGTTTGGGAAGCCTTTCCATATTTATCAATTCCATCACAGTGTAACAGTGGGAAAAGCTTCCACCAGCTTGGTCTCATCCACTCCTAGGGGAAAGATTTAGAAATCCTGTATCTTTATGCAGAATCATATTTTTACTCAGAAAATCAGGAAAGACTGGTTTCAGACTTTCTGGACCAAGAATGTCAGCTGTTGAAACAGGGTGCAATGGACAGATGAGAGTAGGGGCTTCAAAAAAATTTCTGGTTTGTGCAAAGAACCCCTTCCAGCTCCTGCAGGCTTGTATGGGATTTTCTACTCTGGAACACACTGGGGATACCTCAAGGCCCTCTTTGCAAGATCCCTGAAAATGACTTCAACCAAACTTCCTACCTAAGCCAGTGGTCCTTCTATTAAGCAGCATCTGCACTGCACTCCATCAACACAATGGAATTAGGGATGTTTTGACAACCCCCATCTTCCCTACCCCTCTCCCCACCCTCAGACAGAAACAAATCTGTATCTGGAGGAAACTCACATACAAAGAAACAAAAATAAATGTTGAATGAAATTCTCACTCGGAATTGGCCACCATCTCCATCATCAAGTTCCAAGATATAACCCTCCACTGGGTTGTGGCTCAAAGGTGGCATCCTCCAGGCCAATGTCACACTGTTGTTCCTGGTGCAACACTTCTCCAGCTGCAGTAATGGGACAGGTGGCACTGAAACAGGAACTGGGTACAGGTTAGTGTAACTCTGCCCTACCCCATTAGTCTGTGCCATGAGCAGTATGGCAACTGCTGACCTCCCTCCCCTTGCAAGGGAGACAGTGTTTTTTAGGAAGAGAGTTGGTTCTCTTCCTTGAAACAAAAGGCAGTAAAATTACATAACAAAATGTTGTTACCCAGTTAGACAAATCATTTCACTGGAAGAAGTAAACAGAAACATATCTGGACTTGATTGTCATGTCTCATAAGAACTAGAGTCTGGGGAATCCATGTGAGGCTTCCTTCCCAGGAGTCACTGTCCGGAAGAATTCTTTTTCACACCAGAGCACCCACTGTCCCCCAAAGGAGGGGCAGGGGGTGTCTCAGGCCATAGGGTGTCATGACAGATGCAATGCTGCCAGGGAGCCCAGTGCATTAACAAAGAATTGGGCTGTTAACAAGCACAGCAGCCATCCCTCCCAGCACAGCTGAGAGACAGCAGGAACTGCACCGACAGCAGGAAAACAATTCTTCACTACAGTTGTGGGGAGTTTTCCTAAAAATCTATTTTATCACCCCTCCATCTTGCCCTAGTTTTTCATCAAAAACCCCTTGGATATGTTATCTTTATGGCAACCATACTTAAACTGTTGAAGCAAATTGTTCTATTTGCAAACTTCATCTAAGTCCCATGGTTCAGGTAGCAAAAGGAACTTCTGAATCACAGGAGACTCATCATGGAAATTACAAATGCAAAGTTTTCTACCACCATGCCTTTTCAGTGACTTCCTCAGAAGAAACACCAAGAGACTGTTTACCAGACCAGCATCTTAAAAATAAAAAGAAACAGAGTAAAACATTCAGCTGTGTCTCTGTGGGAAAGAGACCTCTATCCAACCTCTCCTAATCACAACTACACTCTCACAGTTCACTCTTCACTGGCAATTATAAAGTGAAAATTTAATCTTCTAGATAGATCTGGCATGCATCTTATGCACTGTTGAAACCACACAGTTTAAGAGGGCTGCAAGAGACGCACAGAGCCTGCCTGGCCTTCTGCCCAAGGCTAAATTTCACCATTCAATATCTCAATATCATTTCTGTTGAGCTCAATCAGGTCTCAGAAGAAACTGAGTGCTCTGAGAATTCATTGGCTTAACAATATCGGTTTGCTTTTCTTTTATCTACCCTGCTTTGACCCTCTAGTTTATTTTCCTCCTTCTGTCTGCATGAGAGCTAAGCCCTCGAGCTGTTCCTTTCGTCCTATTTTACGTTCCTGGATAAAAGAGGGCTGTTCATGTTCTGTGTACCAAGCAGACTGTGGGAAAATGGATGCTACTGTCTGACAGGGCTGAGGCTTCACCCCCACTTTGGAAGTGACACGAAAGTCAACATCACACTTGTGATAAACAGTGCAGAAGCTACCACAGCTTTCCGCTGCCATTATCCATCTCCACAGTGAACGCAGATGGTTGGTAGCCCCGAAGAATGAAACAAAAGAGCTTTATAAATTAGCTCTTGAAGGTTTTTCTGTGAAAAGGAAGCCTTGTTCTTATTCCTTGATATTTAAGGATGATTCAGAGGGTGTCATAAATAAAAACCTGCTTGTTTTCTCACATGGAAAGTTCAGAATTTTCTCTAGGAGACGCTGTGTCTGGAGAAGTCACAGAAATGTGACAAGAGTCAAAAACCTGAAAATGAGGAATTCAGAGGTAATGGGATTTTTTAGGTGAACCATTTTAAGTTTAGAGTTTTGTCTGTGTTTGTTAGCCTATGTTATGTATTCCTGGTGACTGACCAGCCTGGGAGAAGTGGCTCTATCAGCCATCCACACTCTTGCCACTTTTGCTAGCTGGTTAGCCCTCTCAGGAGGCATTTGTCTGATCTTCCCTGTTTCTGAGACTCCTCCTGGCAAGACAGCGTGAAAACCTAATTCCTGAAGTTTATAAGATGCAAAATAGACAATGCCTCTTCCGCTTTGAATAAATCACTAACCTTTTCAACCTCTGAAAAAAACCAAACTCCTAACTCCTAGGAATACTGATAGGAGGCTTTCAGGAACTGTTCATGTAATGCACAATCAGAATTTAGGGGGGAAGGTATGTCTTTTACAATTCCCTTTTAACTACGTAAACAGGAATGCTGTCTAGGAATAAAATGTTTTCATCCAGTAGTGTTGTTGTTCCCACTTCCCAGTGGAAGTGTGAATTTTGGCCCAGTGTGTGAGTCTCACATTTTATGGGAAGCCTTGGCTTCTTTAATGTGTTGCTGGATATTCAAGACTTTGTGAATAATCCATATCAGCCTCCTGCTCTCTTTGAGCCAGCCTGTGGCCTGAACCGTACAACTCTCCCGAGGAAGAGGCAAGAAGCTCCTGCCAAGCAGCTGTGCAGCTTTGCTGTATGATGCTCTCTGTGCTGCCCTCCTGTTTCCTCCTGGATGTGGATGGGCAGAGACCTGCCTTGATCTCAAATTCCCTACGGGAGGAGAAAAGATGAACACTTGTAAAAATCATAAGAAAACGCAAAGTGAGTTGAATAATCGGGACACTGGCATATAGTTCACAGCAACAAGCAATGGAACAGGACTAAGAAAAGAAAAATATAGGCTAAGTGCCAGGAAAAAAAAAAAGACTCAGATGTTAAATTACAGTTCTGTCCCACTTCTTGACCAATTTAAACTTCTCAAGAGATTTTTTGAAGGAAAATATTAAAAATATAAAGGGAAAAATGACACTGCATTTGCACAGTGGGACTTATTAATGAGTCTGAACGACGTCCTGCTATTTTTAAAGTGCTTCATGGAGGTCACTCTTCGATAAGAAATGTGACACTGACTGCTGTCTCTTGTCAACTGAGCAGTTCCCAAAGCACATTGCTCAATGCATCTCACGGCTGATCAAGGTAGTCCCCTCACAGGGTTACAGTAGGGCTGCTCTGAGGTGTTGTCTTTTGTCCTCTTGACCAGCAAGCGGTGCAACGATGTCATCCACCTTCCCAGACTAGTTTTTATAGGACTAAATGCACCGAAAGAATGGGACCCCCAGAAACATGAAACCTTTCACTTCCTCCAAAACTGCAGTACAGCCCTGGAATAGCCTGAGTCACTGCTGTAGCAAGTGCCTTACCAACAGCGTTACAAGAGGAGAGACCACAAGGAGCTGAGTCCATGACACAGAGCAGAAAGAACCAGAGGTAAAGCTTTAGATGAAACAGTTGTCCTTTAATTATCAGGGCTGTACAGCTTATGCCTGGAGAAGCAGAGACTTGTGGCAGTTGTGTCTGGGGAATCTTCATGGCTTGCAGGAGAGCGAAGGAGTCATTCAGGACATGGAGAAGTGGTACATGATTGAATGTTCAGAGGTGGTACAGAAAAGTAGACTAGCTATATATTTTCCTGTTTCATATTTAGTCCTGTTTTTCAGCCAATTGAGACTGCATGCCAGTTACAGCTGTGTGAACAAAACAAACCTGGAACATGCATTTGCCTGTGCCAACAGCTTTAACTGAGAATATGTGAATTACACATCAAGCCAGGCATCAGAGGACAGGAATTTTGTGCCAAGGTACTCAGTAAAAGCAACAGAGAGAAGAAAACATGGACAGAGAAAATTATCTGGGAAAGCTCAAATGCCAGCAACTACTAGAGCTGTGTGAGTGTCTCTCAGGTCAGCTGGCCCAGGGAGTGTGGGACTCAGTGAGACCCTTTGATCAACATGACTGCCTAAGCACTACTTCTGCACTGATCACATCTCTGCACATTTAATTTGTTCTCAGATTGCTTCTTCTTTCTGTAAAAAAAGGAAAAGAGCCCTATGACCTTTATTTTTTGAGATGAGCTTTAGATCTGTGCTTATAGAGAGTGCATCAGTAATGCAGATGAACATGTCATCGAAGCAAATGTAATGTGATTTGTTATCATTTTCATTCTTCTTTGTCTAACACAGCGAATCAATGTTTACTTACAAGCATGCTTTCACTCTAAATGACCCATGCAAGTTCAATGAGGTTGAATGAGGCCAGAGTTTGGAAAAAAACAATAGAAATTCAGTCATGTATTAAGCACTGATAATAGTAATACAGATAGTACGTTGCAAAGCTTTTAGAAAAACAAAACAAAACAAAATAAAAACAACTTACAGTTGGAAAAGCCATGCTTGCCCTGTTCTCCTAGAGCTCCCCAAAACTTCCTTTACAGATCATTGACATCTTTAATACTAGTGCTTGAATGGTAATGCCTTAATGTTTTAATCTGCTCTTGTCAGATCTACCAGTAAAATTACTTAATAACACTCAACTGTACACCAACATTTGGCAAAGATTGATGACTTGTTGGTGTGCTGGCATAGGTAGGATTGAAGAAAGAGGAGCAGATGTGAAGAGACATACACATTTTTTTCTTTGTGAAACTGGATGCTCAGAAATATGCAAGTCACAGAATCACAGAACAGGTCAGTTTGGAAGGGATCACAGGGGATCATCTGGTCCAATCTCCCTGCTCAAGGAGGGACATCCCAGAGCACCTGACACAGGATTGTGTCCCTACAGTTCTGGAACATCTACAGTGAGAGAGATGTCACAGCCTCTCTGGGCAATCTGTTTCAGTGCTCATGATGATAAATAGCAAAACACCACCATGAAACTGCAGCTTCTCCTTACACTCAGCAAAGTGATGTTCCCAATTCATTTGGCCACTTGCTCCTGAAATGCTGAGTTGATTACTCTGTGATACCTATATCTCTAGATGCAAGACCACACTGCATGAGAAAATGCAAATAGTGCATCTGAAGAAGTGCAAATCATGCCTGGCAAATTTGATGGCCTTCTATGACAGAATAATAGCAGTGGTGGATGAGGGAAGAGGATCTGGTGTCACCTACCTGGACTTGGGCAAAGCATTTGACACTGTCTCCATGATATCCCTGTCTCTAAAATGGACACAAGAATTTTAATGGATGGACCTCTCAGTTGATAAAAACTTGGTTGGGTGGCTGCACTGAAAGAGTTATGATCAATGGCTCGATGTACTTTGTCCATCTCCTGGGCCCCCACCATAGGAAGGACACGGAACTGTTGGAGTAGGTCCAAGAGAGGGACACAAAGGTGATCAGAGGGCTGGAGCACATCTCTGATGAAGACAGGCTGAGAGCTGGGGTTGCTCAGCCTGGAGAAGACTCCAGCAAGACCATATTTGTGGCCTTCCAGTACCTAAAGAGGCCTACTAGAGAACTGGAGAGGGAGTTTTTACAAGGGCACGTAGTAATAGGGCAAGGGAGGATGGCTTCAAACTGAAAAAGAGAAGGTTTAGATTAGATATTAGGAGGAAAGTCTTTACTGTGAGGGTGTGAGGCACTGGAACAGGGTACCCAGGGAAGCTATGGATGACCCACTCCTGGAAGTGTTCAAGGAACACCTGAAAGGTATGACAGGGGGTTGGGAATACATGATCTTTAAGGTTCCCTTCCAACCCAGATAGTTTTATGATTCTAAAACAATGCAGAGTTGGTTGAGGTCATAGAAGTAAAAGTTCAGAAAAAAAAGAGTCCAAAGTGTCAAACTGAAAAGTTCAAATTGAAATAGACTTGCTGTTATGAATGAAGAAAGATAAATGCACATCTATATACTAAACAATCTCCAATACCTATGAATGCTAGCTTGGAACTGGTCAGTGGCTTGTTCTACTTGGGCACACAGAGGCATGAAGGGGAATAATGCCATCCCTGATGCACCTTAAGGAATGGTGGCCAGGTTAACACCCTTTCCACTATTCTTTGAGTGGTTTGTGCATGGTCACAAGGGTTGTGCTGATCAACCTGATCGGACATGCAACAGATAATCCCTGGTGAAGACTGTCTTGGGTTGCAACATATGACCAAAAGCATGTATTCTATTCCCAATCTGTTGAAAGAGGTATTTTTTCTTTTAACTCCAATCTGTTGAAAGAGGTTTTTTTCTTTTAACTCCAGGGGGGAGGGGGCAGGTGCCTTCTGTTACTGGACCAGCTGTTAAAATCAGGTGAAGCAATGTTCCTTATTTCTTCTACAACCCATCCTCCCCCCGGAGGTATCTTCTGTTAATGGGCCATTAAGGCTCACCACATGACTGATACAATTACATCATCCCACTGTGAGATGCTCCACCCAGTGGGAGGGGCCAACCATTCCTACCTAGATAAAAACTGAAACTCAGCACAGCAGGACAGACTGTTTTCCACTGGATTCCCAGAGGAAAGGCTGGACCCATCTCACCACCACTGGACTCTTCCTACAGGATCATCTCTACTCCAACAGAACCACATCTGTTACTCCAGGAGGATTTATGTGGACTGCTTCTAGCACCCTGACCAGGGTGTTAGGTCGTACTCTGACTCTATCAGTGTTTCTAGGATTTTTTTGATTGCTTGTTTGCATTACTACATTTGTATCTTTTTTACACTCCCAGTAAAGAACTGTTATTCCTGTTCCCAAATCTTTGCCTGAAGGCCCTTAATTGCAAAATTATAATAATTTGGAGGGAGGGGGTTTACATTCTCCATTCCAAGGGAAGCTCCAGCTCTCCCTGGCAGACACCTGTCTTTCCAAACCAAGACAAAGACTAAGACAGTTCAAGCAAAAACCCTTCCTAGGGGCTAACCCTGCCTCCGGGGAGCAAAGCCCAAGGGTGTTTGGATGCTCTGCACAGGATTGGGCTGCAAAAGTCCTGTCTCCTTCTCTGCTCCTCAGATTGTGTCTAACTCAGTACCAGAGCTTCCCTGCCATCCTATAATAAATGAGAGCATAGCAGATAACACTACCTTTCATAAAGCACAAGTGAATCTGTCTCAATTAAAGATTTGTAAGTCTTCAAGCTGAAAGCCAGGTGAATGTCCACAAGCCAAATACCTAAGTTGCTCTCACCTCAGGTAACCTGTGGTTAATTAACAATCTATGTGACTAGTTTAACTAAATTTTTCATATGTTTGTGAAGGAGAGTGGTGGGAGAGTAGTATTAAATATATTTCACAATAAATATGGCTAACATTAAATATAAACTGTTTTTAAAAAGACAAGTGCAAGCAGCAATCAGAGGAGTTTTATCAGTGATATTCCTTCTCTCTTGACTCCACTCGCCTGTCTGACAACATTTCAAAGGTGCAGTTCACAGATGTTTATAGAATAACTTTAACACAGCCTGTTTATGCCAAGATGCAAAGCATTCTTGGTGATCAGACTCTGGCCTTTAACTGTTTGTACATTGTTTCTCCACGTATCTGCCAAATTACCCACCCTAATTACTTCATCTTGGGAGTCTTAAGTCCAGAATTAGGCCCACAGAGAACACATAAGCTAAACAAAATCCTTTACGCTTGCTCAAAACAAAAAAAAAATGCACATCTGACATCACCACACGAATATCCTTAACTCATTCACTGACTTCTGGCAGCCTTTATCCTGTCACCCACATGAATAATTAAGGCTTGAATCACCACTGAGAGAAGCTAATGACATCATTCCCAGGGACCACAGTGGCTTTCAAATCCAACTGCTCTATGTTCTATTCTGATGCAGTTCTCATCCTGCTCCATATAAACTAACCCCATTGCAAGCTCATGATATTATTCTTTTTTTTTTATGTCAGTGGCATGTCATGTTCATCAGCTTCTTCTTTTAGATACATTTTTTAACCTCAGTTCCCTCTAGCTTGTCCATCAGAATTATCTAGATGCCTGGAATCATGGAATGGTACAGCCATGGAGCTACTTCCCCCTTGTGTGGTACAGCCATGGAGGTACTTTCCCCTTGTGAATCTCTTCCTCGTGATTTTTTTATTAAGATGGACACTTTTTGCAGCACAATCCAGATACAAGCCAAAGGTCATAGGCTTTGGGGTTTTTTTTCCCTGTTCAAGTGTGTGTGTGTGTGTGTGTAATATTTATTTTCTATTTCAGCTGTTTCTGACAAATAGGGGGAACTGATATCTTGAATTAACCATGCCAAACCTAGGAATGCTACAAAATGGCATGAAGTTTCATGCTGCTCATGTCTTATTAACCTTCAAAGCCCTACTCTGAAGAATTTATCTTTACAGTCTTTTAAGTGCATCTGGTATTTCTATCTGAGCTGAACAAGCTCAGATAGAAACACCAGATGCACTTGAAGATTACTTATGTGAGGGAGCACACCTTTCCAGGAAACACTCAGTAACCTGAATTTGCCTGAAAACCTTTTAAAACCATCCAGCAAATTCAAGTCATTCCTCTTTCTTCCTTCAGTATCCTTATACCTCCCAGCAGTGCTTCAACACATGCATGAAAAACAGAAAAAGGAAAATCATAAAAGCTCACCCCTACATTTCATCTGAATAAAATCCAGCTGGTGAATTGACTGCAGTAAAGGTTCACTATCCAGAGTCAAGTCAAACTCAGCAGATACTTTTGGCTCCAAAGCTCCTTTGACCCACTGCTCCTGAGATACCTGAACACGCTTGATTAAAGCATCCGAAATCTGAAAGACAGTATCAGGTTTATAATGAAATGGCAGAGGCACACATTAAAAATGACAGAATGCCCTGTGAGATACAGCTCAAAGGAAACAGGATTAAGACAGCAAAACAGACGAGATGGGATCTGGTAGTTTTGGGGTGAGGTCCATTTATGTTGCATCCTTTCATCTTGTCTTTTCAAAACAAACCTTATCTTAGGCTAGGAAAGTAAAAACTGCATTTATAAAGCCTGTTAAGATTATGTTGTGTGTCATGCCTTTGAATGCCACATATAATTCTGTACTCTCTTCTCTGATCTGCATGGTCTACTTTTGCTCTCCTGTTTAAAAAGAAGTTGCACAAAGAGAGGCCTAAATGTTTGAGTCTCTCCATTCAGCAGAGATGATTCAGTGGATGAAAGCTAAAGGATTAAAAAAAATCAAATGGTAAGGAAGGTGTATATTACTCACAGTGGGGGTGATAAATTGTCAGATAGATTTTCACATATATGATAGATTTTCTACTATTACATCAAAACTGAATTTAATTTTTAAAGCTTTACTCTAGCTCAGCTCACAGACAATCAGACCAAAAGTCAAACTAAAATGATCACAACAGACGCTTCTGGGAGTTAAATCCTGGCTCTGTGACTCTGTCCTTGAGTTCAGCGAAGCTGCCATTTGAGTATCTGGAGTCCCTGCCAATGAACTTCCTGTAAGTCACAGGGAGTAGAATTTTTTTCTGGGTGTAACAGAGAGAGTTTTCCTTTGTTGCAGGAATTTGGATACTTTTCCTCATTACTTTTACTGAGGACACTCCTGTCTGAGCCCCTGCATCAACAGCTCCTAATCAGTCTGCACAGTGGGTGGAGGAGCACCCCCCAGCCTCCTGCAACCTGAGAGTCACTTACTGGGATGCTGAATCCCTTGGCCATGTCTCAATATCCTGGCTGCAGGAGTAGTTCCTCAAAGTAATGCAGTGCCTGAGTGTCTGCTGGCTGTCTTGAAAGAGTCATTAGATAAACCAGGAAAAAGTGAAAACAAAAATGGTTTTGGTTTTATTTTTTATAAAGGGGTGCTGCAAAAACTGAAGCCACAAAAGTTACAGGGAAAGCAAGCTGTAAAGAAAGTAAAGCATATATCTAGATAGCATGTAAGTAAGACCTAAAGGTTTTGTTTGTCCTGTAGTGTCCAACCAATAGAGTGTTAAAATCTGTGTAATCTTGAGATTAATCTACACCACATATTCCTCTCTTCTTGCTTGAGACCAGACATGACAGTAACAATCAGTCTGGAGTGCTAATAGGTTTAGGTTGGCTAATTCTCATCCTGTTTTTTAGGGATGCTCTGACAGATCCCTGACACTCATGCATTCATGTGTGCAGGTCATTTTGTTTCATTCATTTTAAGCAATGAATAAGGCAACAAAACTACTAGGGCAAAATAAAATAATTAATAAACATAATAGAATAAATTAAGCAAAATAATTTATGGGAAAGTAAGCCTGTTATGTTTTGTCTCATCAATAGACACTTCCCCTGTTTGCACCTAAGAAACAATATCCTGCAAATTAAGGCAATTATTGGATAGGCCATATTTTGCAAAGAAAAGGTACCTGGAGCTGCCACAAGTCTTGATGCAACAATCTCAGTGAAGCAAAGCTACATGCAAGCCCCTTCAGACTAGATTTCCTTACAGGGAAGGTGTTGAAAGGACTTTTACATGGCAAAGCAAAGGGGAGAAGGGCAAGAAGTACTACTCTGCTGAGTCACTGACCTCCCCAGATTAATCAGAGAGCTCTGTGGGGCCCTGTGTTGGGTTTCTCAGATGAGAATAAAATAATATTCTGCAGAAAGCTATCATTAATTCACAGCATCTTTCTCTCAGCCCAGAAGGAAGGGCTGGCAAGAGGAAAGACACCGGGAGTTAAGGGAGTGATGTGACCACTAACTCCCCACCTCAGTCAGGGTGCAGCTGTTAAGCCATCTCTTCACTGGGACACTCACGCAGTCACCAGGCTCTCTGAGTTTTTAGACAGTACTTACAGGACTTAAGGTGAACCTGCCTTGGAGGTGGAAGGGGCTAATGAACAAAGCCACACATTTTTAGACTTGGCTTTAACGTATTTTCTTCTTTCCCACCCCCCTGCCCCCCGGCCCCGCCCCAGAACATTAGGAAGAAAAATACCTGTAAAAACCCAGAGGGATCATTTTCTTTGATAACTTCTAGGCAGTATTCCATAAGCCCTGTTGACTGGCGTAGCTTCAGTGTACAGTGATTTATCTGGTCCCAAACAACCTGGAAAACAAGCATCAGTACATTTCTATGAGTGCCTCAGCTTGCAGAGAATTGTATAAAACGATTTCAGAAGAGACAAGGAATGGGAGAGTGTGCTAAATCTATGCTTAATTTAGCTGCCATATGGCCATTGCCGTATCTCCATCAGCTTCACTCACTTGCTCTGTATTGTAAATACCGATAATTAGCTTGGCAAAATGTTGTGCACAGGGAATCTCAATTTTCAGAGCAGATAATTTGCTCGAAGATTAGGCTTGCTTGGGGCAGAGAGGGCACAGAACATGTCTCTGCATTTGCAGTGTTCACATTTCCAGTCACACTTTCACTAGTATCTAAGCTTTTAAAAAGTCCTTCACTGTAAAGGCAAACTGCTGGAGTGGTTTCTCACAGATCATACACTAACATTCTCCTCACAATTTATCATTGAACCTGCTCTGCTTAAGAACACATTGTTGGAATTAAGAAATAAAATAGCTGCATCCCATTTTTCCAGACTTTGGCCTTGATTCTGCTGCCACATGGCTGTGGACTAGGTCTAATAGCACTGTGTTCTGCAGGACAATTTGTGACAGCAATAAACTGCAGGGTTTGCTGTGCTGTCAGCAGTATGTCCTAAGTGCTGGTTCTTGCTAAGCAAACTGACTGCTGATCTCAGGTAGATTTTTTTAACTGATATGCTAGATAATCCACTTCAGTTTTTCCTTCTGTCTTAGATACTTTTAATGTGAATGGCACTATAGTACCTCAAAATCACATGAAGATCAACATTTTAAGAAACGTGTCCATTTAAATATTCCTTGACTGCCACTTTGTTCAATCATTTTCGATTTCTTCTTGCCATCTCCTTTTACTGCATTTCTTTAATATATATTGAGTGTCTCATGTATTTCTGGAGGTGGCTTACCTGAATTTAAAGATTCGAGGAGATATCAAAATCACAACTGTTTACTTGGGCAGAAGGTCCCAAAATCCAAACCACACACAGGTTTCACTGATAAGCACCTCCCAAAAGATAGCCCCAAACCATCAGATAAATAAAGATTGATGGCCTGATTCAACAAACTGCTGAAGTATATCCATCATTTAATGTGCTCAGGCAGAGTTCCATTAAACTGCTGAACTGGAACCTGCTAAAGGTCTTCAGAATTTGGTTACTAGGAGATTTCACGGTGTAAAGGCTTGGGGAACTTGACAAAACACACCAGGTATCTATCAGCAGCTGTGCCGAGCTGATGAGAGGAGAGCTCACCTTCAGCTTGTGCTCACGTTCCTTGGTGACCTTTGTGAGCAGTTTTGCCTTCTGCCGAGTTAACGCGTCAACCAAGGCATCACACTGAGCCACGAGACAGGCTTCGTAATCCAACCCGTTCTCCTACAACAAGGAGAGAGTCATACCCATCAAAGAAAGCATAGTTTGCAGCTTAAGGTATTGCTCATACCCGCTTTTCTGTTCAGAAAAAATTTCCTTTCAAGATCCTCAGCATTTTTGTTGCCTTTCTGATTTCATTACAGCTGTATCGGTAATAGCTGCACGCTATAAAATGAAACAGTAAGATGCCACACCACAAATGGTCTTATTCAGAACCTTGATTTACTGGCACTTTCCAGACAGCAGATGTAGTACAACATAATGGAAATGCTAAATGTAACATACACGGTGCATACATACATGAGAGGATTCTGCTCCAATCTGTTTTAATTATCCCACTGTAGCAACTTTGAAATCACTGGCTCTGTACCACAGCAATTAGAACAGAATTATGGACCAGAATCTGGTCTACTGGCTTATTGCAAGGAAATTAATGAGGTACAAAGCCCTAAGGTTTGTGTATTGCTTCTAGTACTTTTTTTAAAATAGCTAGCATTTGGCAGTGGAGCTATGTATTTGATTAGTTTTTTAAAAAAAGAGGTAACCTTCTATTCACATTATGGTAAAATTCTTTGCTAGGCAGAAACCAGCATGAGGTATACAACACTGAGACTTACTAGGGTCTGGGAATAATTTAGCATTACATAAATCCCTGGGACTGCTGCTGTAGTACCCATTCAAAGGAAGACTCTCCCTCACCTCCTCTGCTCATGAGATTAAAAGGAGGAAACTTTCAAGCTCCTCTTCCAAGGAGATGTTTAGGTGTGCTATCAGCTTTCCTCCCAAATACCCCAATTAGATAAAACCCCATCATTATATGAGAGAAGACTTTAAACGCATACTGAAGGAAAAGTACCTCTTTGCTAAGCTATTGTACTCCCCTAACTCATTACTATCTCTTAGCTCTTTGCTTTTCTCTTATTTTCTACTAATTTGCTTTGTCTTCTTCATCTTGAGTTCAACATTTTCAGCACTGTACTCCCTTCCCTCACAGTGACCCGTGCATCCCATTCTCCAGCTGATGGATGCAGGGTCAGTGTTCCCAGAGAAGCCCCCAGTGCAGTCCTAGACCTGCCAGGGAGATGTGGGCGTGGGTTTATCTGGTGGTGGGCAGACACCAGACGGCTCAGCTCCTGCTCACAGGTTTGTCTTAGACTCTTCCTGTTTGCATCTCTCCCTCCTGGTATCACACCCAGCTTCCCCTTAAGCCCATTTCCATCCCGTTACTCTTGAAGTGCTGGATTGTGCACAGAGCCTGAATCAGTCGGTGGCTGTAGTGCATCATCTCTCTCCTCATTTTCTGCTCACACATCAAACGGGGTGTTTGGCCGTGTGCCTCCTTCAAGTGAGAAAGTATGAAATTGTTACAGCAGATGGGAAAATGGGAAAATCAGATCATGACAGCAGCAAGGAGAAGCAAGGAAGCAACAGGAGCAATGAGGAACAGGCAGTATCTGAAAAGAAAAGATCAAGAGATATAAAAGTGACCTTGGAGAAGAGAAAGGCAGGAAAAAAGAGGGGGGAACAACAGATCTGCAAAGCAGGGGAAAGTAGATTATGAATTTGCAAACTGCCCCAGGTAAGCTAAAAAGCATGGTTCCTGGTAGCTCTGGCAAACTCAGAGAAGAGAGAAAGAGTGTGGATGGTTGTCTGGTCTGCAGTGCATTGAGACAGGATAATAAAAAAAAGTATTATAATAATTAATATTTTATTAAATAATAAAAAGTATTGCTAAAATACATTTTTGCTGAGGAGTAAACGTCCATATGTGAGTGTGGCAACTGTCAAAGATTTCTACTGTAAATAACCTGCTCTGAGATAAATGTGTCTGGCTATAAACCTATGCACAAAGGCTACGTCGGTTCCCTCACAAAGTAACAGTACAAGAATTGGTTTTTGTCCAAATGTCAAAAAGGTACAGATTGGCTGATGACACACCTAAACCTTTCCCCTCAGAGAGTGTGCTGTACCAAACCTGACTACCAGGAGCATTCCCTGGTCCATGCTATCATCAAAGGCTGCTCGAACATTGCATGAGAACAGGGCAATTTGTCATGGGAGAAAACCATTCCAGGGAGCTCCTTAAGGGTTAAAGTGTGTGGGTGATCATCTTGGAGCCATGCCCCAGCCTGCTTTTACTTAGGAGTACAATATGCACCTGATTACCCCTGCCTTTTTGGTTTGCTGAAATTTGATGTTTCGGTCAGGTGCAGGATGAGGACTGGCTCAACACCTGAGGGTCAGATTCAGCTTTGTGCCCAGACTTGGCAAAATATTAGAGGGTACTGATGGATGTAATTTCCTCTTCTGAGCTCTCCTCTAGCATTTTAAGCAACAAGCAGCATCAAATAATTGGCTTGGTCTTTTGATCCAACTGTAGCAGCTCCCTTATGCAGAGCAATTTGGCAGTGATTTTATTGAAACACATTAAAGGATTTTACAGCATAGTCATAAATAGTCATAATAGGCCACTTCTAGGTTTCAGGAGGGAAAAATACATTTGTAATGGAGCTCAAGAAAGATTGGTGATAGACTACTGTTTTGGATGACTTATCCCATCCTAAAATAGCTGTTCATACCTATTAGAGGAAGGGCTCTCTAGAGGTGCCTGTCTTTTCTCCTTGGACAGTGAAAAAAGTCTAAATGAGTAGACTACCTGAGCTACATAACTGTTAAATGGGTAAGTCAGCTGAGAGAAACCTCACACCATAGCCAAATACAGCACATTACAGGTGCCAGTCAGTGGCTTTGCACTGGTTTCATTCAGTTAAATGTCCTTTAATTTTACCAGTTTCTCATTTTGCTGTGCTCCCTTTCCCACATGGCCATGGCAGACTGTGAGGGTAGGGAGTTAGGCTGCCCTGAGGCAACCCAAGAGCTTGCGCAGCTCTTGTGCTACGGATTCACCCTCTAGGGTTTTCAGCAGCACACTTTAATGAATAAATTATAAACTTTTTGAACTTCTGCTTTGGTTTTCTGTTACTGACAAGTGCAGGACTTGTTGATGAAAGACGAGCGAGCAGAGTGGGCTACTGAAGAGTAGATGATATATCCCATATCCCATCGCTGTAGAGCACTGCTGCAGCAGAAAACAAGTCCCTTCTGGACACTGGGCTGCTCAAACTAGAGTGGCACATTTCCAGGTACACTCTGCAGGGAGAGAAGGAGCTGGAGGATCATCTGACCTCCAGCACTGATGAGTCTAAATTTGATGGAAATTAAGGCTTATTTCATTTTGGGTTTCTGCCCTCAATTACTGCACTCACTATGAGCTCTTTTTCTGACTATTAGATCTGGACAATTACAGGCACAAAAATAACTTACGCTCCAATAAACTACACATTGATTTAGCAGCAGTTACTTTTTTTTTTTTTTAGTAGAATATTCCTGCGTTTTTGAGGACATTCCTACAAGTACTCTAATAAGCAGGTTGACTGGATTTTTTTGCAGAAATTAGTGCGTTTTTAGAAAATGTAAGATGAAAAGCTAGCAGTACATTTTGAATGTGTTAAAATGAGAATTTATCCTAAATGCTGAATTCAAGCAATTGCAGTCAGGGAGGAGACTAGAAGCATGACTAATGGATTCAATCAAACACTAATCAACACAGCTCAGATATCCAGTATTGAGTATCAGCTTTTTGCAACAAACAGCAAACAATCTAGAAGCTAAAAGGGGCTTGCAGGCATTATTTGATGAATAATTTTATCTAGCAAATCCATTCAAGAAAGGTCAGATGATTCCAGGAAACATGAGAATAGGACAGGAGACAAAGTCATCAAATAAATTATTCACTCAGTTCTATTGATTACTGTATTATCAAAACAGATAATATTTTACAGTTACCTGGATCTGCTGCAATAAATTTTTCAGCTGAACCAAAAATTCTTTAGCTTCCTTTGCTTTATCTGAAACACCATTTAAAGCCTGAGACAGCTGTGCCTGCAAGGGAGAAAAAAGGAGAAAAAAGAAGTTAGTGATAAAATGCAAATGTTTTTCTTAGTAATCCTTGGATCTGATGATTAATATTGTGCTAAAAGGCTTACATGTATTCCTAATTCCACAAAGTGTTTGTGCTAGAAAAGAACAGTTAAGATTTTTACTGTAATCAGATTTAATGAGGGTGAAATATGCATGTGGGGGCAGTCAAGTATTGTGTCTGCATGTTCCACTTTATTGCAGCAACTTGGTAAGTCAAAACACCTTTTTATAAGACAGCTACCCACACGTATAAGGAGGTAGTAGTCTTACACTAACACAGTAGCATCTGTCATGCTGAAAAATCCCCAAGTGCTTTCCAAAATGACACTTCTTTTACATCCAAATCTGAAATCTTTACAAATATGGTAGATCCTACTAAATCTGAGATACACTAGGACTTTAAAGACAATTCCGCCTTCTCAGACTTCATAGTAATGTCCCTCTGGGGCTCCAGCTTCCCATGCTCCAACTCAACAAATGAGTGAATGTTTCTGCAAAAGTTGGAAAAAACCTTTCTTCTACCTTTTGACCAGTAAGGCACATAGAATATGTCTTTTTGAAGTCCACACTCTAGGCCTAACCTTCCCTTTCCTCAGCTAACACCTGAGATCTCTGAGCTCAGCCAGAGGCTTGTTGATGAACTTCGAGTTCAGGAAGGAAGCAGTGGTTTTGCCCCTGGCAGACCCAGTGATGCATTCTGGGGGTCCCAGTGCCCTGAGCTGGAGGACCATAACTGTGAGAATGATCAACTCCCAGTCAACCCCAAATTTGTGCAGGATTTGCCACTCCAGATGGATCCCTGTAAGTCTGTGAGTCCCAGTAGGATTCACTATGTGTACTCAAAGAACTGGCTGATGTCATTGTGAGGTTCTGCACCTGGGATGGAGCAGCCCTGGATGTATGTAAGACTGGGGAACAAGAGGCTGGAAAATGACCCTTGAAAGTGACACATTAGTGCTAAATTCTAAATGAGAATATGCTTTACGAAATTAATTCGAAAAAAATGTAAAGGGAAGATACATTACTGTGCCTATTTCTCAATATTTGAATCTTAGCTATTTTCTTACACAAACCCTTGTAAATGCACAAAAAACTGAAATGATGATGTTTTATATTAACACTATGGGAGGCCACAGAAGCAACCTCCAGGTCCATGAAAGAGTCTCTTTTCTGCCAGATCAGACAGTCAGGACTTGAGGTCAGCTCTGCACAGGCTGATCATGTTTGCCGAAGTTTTGGAGCCCACTTTTTTTGACCACACTTTCTGCTCCACTCACAGGGCACATCTGAGCCTTTGATTTCTCAAGATCATACAGAACAAAGTGAAAGTAGCACATGACAAAGCAGCTGGGGTGTAAGCAAGAAAGAAAGAGGTGGCAGAAGCATTATATTCTCTGTCATTGACTGTCCTGACCAAATTGTCCCAGGGATGCAAGGGTTCCTTTCTTTCAAATCAAAACCAATGGTTGGTCCCGACAAAAGTAAAACTTCCACTTTCCCAACATCTGCCCCAGCTCTTAAATCATCTCAAAGTGCATTTCACCAGATCAGGAGAGACAAAAGCAGTATGTGGGCATCACAGCAGCTGTAGAAAACCACCACAGATGCATTGTAAGCAGCATATATACCAGTGGCAATCAGCACAGTCACTCCTGGCTCCTGGCACACTGCCATTACAGAGAGCTGCAACAGAAACTCAGCCATGGCACTGTCTAAAGGGCTCATAAGCAAATTGATCTGTTCATTAAAACCTGTGGTTGCATTAACTCGACTGCAGCATGAAGCCGAGTAGAAGACCAGATTTCCATTTGTGAAACCCACTTAGAGATAATGGCTTTGTTTTTCCAAGCATTTGTAAAAGATACCTTGCAAATCAGAGGAATTTAGTCATGCACTTCTCATTAAAATCAAGTGGAGTTACATGACTAAGCCATCAGTAAACCAACCAAGCTGTAAAAAATGCCCTGTACACCCAGAGCAATCTTTCATACCACAGAAATATTTATTTTAAGTCGAACTGAGATGCAACAAGCTCCATTGACTGGGACAATTATAGCCCCTGACAAATGGTGGAACACCAAATGGTGGAACACCAAAGGAGCACCATGGTGTTATCTTTAATACCTGGTCTTGCAACCAATAATGTGAGGGCTGGAGATGGATGGATTCTATTTCCATCAATTACAGGAACACAGAGATCACAAGGGTGAGTAATTAAACCCAGATGGGCAGGGAAGACCTCTGATTTCAGAAAATGAACCAGATAATGGCCATGTCCTTTTTCAACCAAACAGTTCATGCTCATTTAGCTTGTCTTCCCTCCATCTCTCTTTAGCAACAGATTGACTATTGATTAGATAAGCTTGTTCTGGTGTTGAATTCTCATAAAGCCCACATGTTTTTGGGAACACAAGTCTTTAGGTCAGGAAATAAAAGCAGGCATGTAGACTCCTACACTTGCCTGCAACTCCCTGCCTGCCTGCCTGCCCTTCACAGTCCTATCCAGCTGTGGGTGTTTTCAGCATTTTGGTACATACATCTAATTAACCCCTTAGAATGAGTAGAGCTGAAATGTTTCCCTCATCATTCCTCATATTCATAGGTCTGAAGTCCTACCTAAATGTGATTGCAGTACCACTGTACTTGCTAGGAAGACATGAAAAGACTAAACTTCAACAGAAGACTAGGAGTTTTTCTTAATAACTTTGAACTGCTGATCCAGATGCACTTTTTAGGCAAGTGAATATAATGAAGTCCAGCTAAACCAGGGGATTTTCACAGATTTGTGCCATTGGAGCCTTGTTGTTATTTTACACCAATTTTACTTTCTCTGTAGGAGAAGTTGCACACAGCAGTGCAATGGGGAACCAGCATCACTAACAGGGGCCAACCAGTCCAGTATAGCTTTGGTATCAGCAGTACAGCTGAGGGTAAGTGCACATTCCTTTACACGGTCTGCAGCACGGCCTGGACAAGGTTATACACTCTGTAATTTGCCACTAGGTCACTGCATATTTGTCCCCCAGACAAAGGAGGAGCCAAACAAAGGGCTAACACAAGGAAGGCTTCTTGGTCTAAGAACAAGCTGCCTCTATCAGCTATGCCTGGAGCATCTGGAGAGAGCACATAAACCTTAAATTACGTTCGGCATACCAGTCAATGTAAGTAAATTATGGTTTGGCCAAAGTAACTGCAGGTAATAAGCTTGTAGAAATTGCTGTATCAGAGAACTATTTCTAAACAGAAGTATCTAATTCCAAAACAATTTATCTGAATGAATGTGAGCTGATGATTTAGGCTGCCTGGCTATAGAGTTCCATTATATTTATTTTGTGCCAAGCACATTTTTCTGGAAAATACAATATTCACAAGACCATAATTTCAGAGTCCCCAAATTACTTAATTTTGAGGGTTTCTTTTTGCTAGAAATTTGACACTGAATGAATATGCAAATCAAGAGAAAAATCATGTTCCGTGATACCTCAGTCACAGAAAAAAAATGCAGTAAAAATACAAGCCAGAAAGATTTTTTTTTCAGTATTTGACAGTAGGAAAGAGAGAAAATGACTGATTCTTAACTTTGATTACACTGGACTATAATGTTCCAAAAAGCATCAAACAGTTTTAACTCAAGGTAGACCATAATACATTACAAGCTTCTCTCTCATGCTCTCC
This sequence comes from Rhadina sibilatrix, assembly GCA_013400275.1. Classification (NCBI taxonomy): domain Eukaryota; kingdom Metazoa; phylum Chordata; class Aves; order Passeriformes; family Phylloscopidae; genus Rhadina; species Rhadina sibilatrix. Next base: position 837,106 of record VWYO01008368.1, read on the forward strand.
AAAACATCAGCCACGTTTGAACTGTGAACTCAGACCCTGCTCATCAAAACAATTCTGCTTAGAAGTGGATTCTGACACTGGTATGTGAACAGTAGCTGCAAATGTTTAATCTGCTGCTTCTGGGCCAAGAGAACTTCACTTCACAAACACTCATCATGTTAGGGAGTAATGATGGCTGAGCTGCTGGCAGAACATTCAAACTGAAACACCTCCAGAAGAAGTTTGTCTTTCTTCTTGGATGGATAAACAATGCAGATCACCCCAAGGGGCATCTTCTTAAAACTGAAAGTCAATTTTTTGCCTTGCCAAATACCTCAGCCTATCTTGTGTTCAACCACTCCATGGCCGAGGGGGTGATGACACCAGTCTTGATTCTGACCTTTCCTGCAGGGTCTGAAAGGATCTCTCTGTGCTTTCTTTACTGCTAACCGCAAACAGAGAGTAAAAAGAAGGGAATCCTGCAGCCAGTAGAGCTGATCAAGTGCTCTTTGCACAGCTGTGGGAGAAGTCCTTTATCTGCAGTACAGCAGAAAACTTGAAAGGATTGTCCTCAGCTCTCAGGTATTGAAGTCCCCTCTGTACATTCATATGTATTAACTAATCATTTTTCCAGGGTCCATCATTCTTAGCAAGAAAGAACTAACTTCATACATATTTTCAACTTCTAAGGCCATGTCTTGCTCTTATCTCATGGTTCCAAAGCCCTATTTTTCCAAGGGAAGCATGACCAAGCAACCCACCAGACCTCACTAAACCCCTACGTAGCCAAGCAAATGGCTCTGACCTCTCCACAAAGGAATCCAGGGAGGGTTAGGGAGCATCACTTGCAGGGAAGCATGAATCAGACAGTGACAATATGTGAATCCGAAAAAGCTTTACTTGTCCCTAGTCCCCATCTACAACTTCTTATTTATCTGTGTGTCATGAAAGTCCCTCCAGCCATTACTCCTGGCTTCTTTGGGAACAGGGTGCAAGGAGACCTCTTTAAGGCCCAGGAGAACTCCTCAGGATCCATGATCATCTGTACCATGCTTTCTTGTCCAAAACATTTGGGTGGCTGTGGGCCACTCTCCCTCACTGACATATTGTTGTGGCAGCTTGCAATGAGTCCTGGATGAAAGGGGAGGTGGTGAAAAGAAGGAACAACCCTGTTGTTCCACCCTGTCTCCTCACAGGTAGCTGCTGCCACTATGAAAGCATGGGAAGGCTGAGGACAGGATGGCCAAGGGCCCTGTCAACAAGGCAAACAAGTTAGTGAGGTGGACTTGCTAATTCCACCTATCTGACTGAACCTCATGGGTCAAGATGAGGCCAACATGAGAGGGAATCTGGATTTTCCAACCCTGAGCAGAGGCTGTGGGGTCAGTGGGAAGTCAGGAAGGGCCAAAAACCTAAGAGCACCATCCCGAAGGGAGAAAAGTCTGAGAGGATGACGGACGTGAAGAACCTCATGTCCCACAAACTGCAAACCGCCTTTGGGGCATCGAGATGAACAAACCCCCGCGCTGAGCATCACCCCAGCTCCGGGCATCACCCCAGCTCCCGAGCGGCTGTCGGGACTCACCTTGTGCTGCTTCCACATGGCTCCCAGGGCCTTCACGTCGTGCTTGCTGTGCTTGCCCTCCTCCAAGCACTGGTAGCAGACGGGGCTGCGGCAGCTCACGCAGTACATGCTGTAGTTCTCCAGGTCGTGCTCGGCGCACGTCGGCAGCTTGCGGCCGCCGCCCGCCCCCTTCCCGCCGCCGCCGTCCCCGCCGCCTCCGGGGGCGCCCGGGTGTGCGGGCGGCGGGGCCAGGCGGTGCTTGGCGAAGGGCCCGCGGGCCGGGTGGCAGCGGAGCTGGCATGCGGC
>VWYO01008368.1:839670-866457 GCA_013400275.1 Rhadina sibilatrix
GGGGGGCGGAGGCAGGGCAGGAGTAGGAAGGGGCGGGAAGAGCCCTTTCCAGCAAATAAAGTGGTCGCTTCTCTTTACGGCTGGGAAAGGCTAAAACATTTTTTAAAGGGTCTCTACACAGCGATGTCTTCATATCTTTAAATAAAGCCATTGTTTGGGTAGCAGATCGAACGCAGGAGGGGTTTCGTTATCTCTAGTAGCCCTCTCTCCCGTCCCCGAATTAAAGGAGGATGCTCACTAACAAACTAAGCTCGTGCCTCTCCCTCACACAGCTCTCACCATGCTGGAGCACAAGCAAGATGCACAAAATGTCAGGCACTGACTGACAGAGGGAGGGATGAGAAAGGGGTTAAAAGGGAAGCACGAACCCCAGCTACGAACACTGTGGCTGGCAGGGGCGGCAGAGCGCAGCGAGCAGGGGACGTGCCACATCGCCCCAGCTCCCAGCTCTGTGACCCCAACAGGAATCTGCTGCGAAGATAAATCAGGGATGACAGCTGAGAGTTTATGAACTGAAAATAACCATCCTTAGAAGAAAGAAACCAGCAGTGGGAAATCCCCCATCTGTTTTGTTTACATACACGAAGCGTGGATGTAGCAGTGGTTTATTTCATAGTGAAGAGATTATATGTAAGAGTGATTTCACTGATTTGTATTATAGTTTTTTGTCTATTTTGCTTAACAGCCACTACCATATTAAGCTCAAGTCCATAAGCAGATCCTAATTTTTTGTTTGTTTTAAAATGCAAACTGATCTTTTCAGAACAGCTGTTTTAAAAATGAGGAACTAAGTGGTATCGAATGACAAAAAAAAAAAAAAAAAAAAAAGAAAGAAAAGAGAAGAAGACATAACATATTAAAACCATAGAGTTTCATCACAACATTTCTCCGTAAACGACAAGGGGTTTTGTGACACTGGTTAGGAAAGGGTTTTCTAGTTTCAGGATTTGTTTTTGCCAGATTATTAAAACTGTTGATGCACAGAAAAGGAGGAATGGGGTCAGAGAGTAGGAATATATTAAAGCTTCAATTTTTTTCAGTCTCTCCTCTCTGCAGTTCCTTTTTGTATCTTGCCCAGCCACTCTCATAACAAGCTGAGGGGGAAAAATCCCCGAGGGGTTTAAAGCTTTGTAGTTCCCCATTTCAGGGTGAAAAGCAGCAGGTTTGGCCTCTGGCACATAGTAGGAACAGCCGTGACCCACATAAACCTGCCTGTCATCTGGCTAGGTATCTTCCACTTTCATGTGACCTCTGGGCAGGGGTTGAGAGTTTCTGGACTGATTGTGTGTTTGGGCTACCTCCAGCCAGAAACCTCAGTACTGCCAAGAAGTGTTCTGAAACACCACTGATTGCACAGCTACCTTATGCTACTACATAGTAAGAAAAACCCGTGGGTGAAATGCAGTTATCTTCATAGTCGCTGTTTTCTGCTCTACCATCTGTCAGCAGCGGGAGTGGATGCACTCTAAAGATTCTTGCAGACCTATAGGGGAATCCTATAGGGGAATTTCAAGTCATAATCCTAAATGTAATTATGAAGGCGTGGTAGCTTTTTCATGGACTTTTGCCTTCTTTCTTTACCTGTCCTGTGTGGAAGGTGACAGTGATCATAACGTGCATAATAGTAGCATCAGGTCTGAGACATCAGAGAAAAAAATAACAGACAGGGAAATGGTGGAAATGTGAAGGTATGAACACCAAACCTGACCAACTACCGTTTATAGCTGCTCTTTAGCTGGGGCTTGCAACCTCCAGAGTTCTAATACACTGAATTTTACATATCCATTTCCAATACTACTCTAGAGTTTATGTAAAATCTTAGAATTGCTGGCACTTCACACAGGAAATGGCAAGAAAGAAACCATCTCAGAAGCACATTCAGTTTCAAACACAACTTTTCTTCTCTCCACAAGCCTGACTTGATCTGATAGCATTTCACTATAGAAGGTGACAATTGGAGATTAAAAAGGTGGTCTGTTCTTCTCTGCTCTGTGGTTTGACTTTTACATCATTCAGGGTCATTTTTTAACCTACTGAGTGAGTCTGAAATGTTAATGCCCAAGAGAGCTATGGCTTTGAGAGCAGAGAGAGCTACACTTGTTTACCTCTCCTACTGGTCCCAGGAGTTGTAGAGTTTCAATGCAGAAATCTTCATTCCCTTGGCACCAGAGACTGCTGCTGGAAGTAGCACCTACTTTAACAATGTTGAATGCTCTGATGAGTTTACGTTGCAGAGCAGATTCTTCTCCTTACGAGAAGTATTTCTCTATAAAACTGTGCTGCTGCTGATGGAAGTGAACAGTCAAAACACCACTATAACTCTTACTACTCCAGGGGTCAGAATGGAAACTGGTCTAAGAGTTGAAAAATGTCACTGAGCTTAAGCAGACTGACCTTGGAAAATCTTACTCTTGATGAGGAACAGATCCCACCAAGATGATTCCGCTGATTTTAATGGAACTATTCATAAAGAACTATTTGGTCTGAGCCTGAAAGGATTGGGCCTTTACTATGTTTTGTAATGAAGGCATTGTTATAATGTCTATGATCCTTACGATTTTTCATCTTTTTATGTTCAAATGAGTCTTTAATCAGTTAGAGCTGTAGAAGTGTATGGATAACCTAGAGACCCTATACTGGCAGTCCTAGCTTTGATCTTCATTTTAATACTTCAGTATCACTGGTATCATCCCCTTAAACTATTTACCCTTTGTAAGAACCTATTAGCACCTTTTATATCCCCCCAATGGGGAAAAAAAGCCAATGAGGTTTATTTATAGATTTACATTTAAAAAAAACCAAAACCACAAGGCAAGTTGTGGTACTACCCTGCAGTAAGGAGAGATTTGATTAATCTTTTTGCCTTTCTTGCTTTATTGCTTGTGCCTTCTCATTCTGATTGTTGTGACATTTTTGTTGACTTCCTATTCCTTTTCTTGTACTTTTTATATTTCATATTGCCCTCACACATTAACCCATTTCCAGATAGTTTTCCTTCTTTCCTTCTTTCTTTTCTCACTTTTTTCCTTCAATAGCCGTCCTTCACTTCACTTTATTCAGTTTTCTTCTTTTACCACTGCTGTTTCTCCATGGGGAATTTTTGATTCCAGTACTCCAACATCGCTTCCGCTAATGGGCATCACTCCAAGCGCACATCCTCCCATCTGAAGGGCAACAGGGAAGAAAAAGGATCTTATCTCCACAGGTTCTTATTCCTTTGCAAGAAGGAGAACAGAAAAATAGTTCACATGAGCAGAGAAGATAAAATGTGCTTGGGCTAAAGCCAGCAGCTTGTGTGGTAGTGTGAGCTGAAGAGTTTCACTGCCTGGTCAAACATGCAGGGTGCTCAATTGTTAGCAGAGGATGCCCTCAGCAGCCACAGTGGACAACACAGCTGCACCTGCTGGCCATCTCTGAATCTGAGGCTGGATTCTAACCAGTGGCTGTACACCCCACACACCTGGACATTGCTCCTAAGCATACTAAAAAACACAACACAGTGCAATTTCTCCTGTCTGCTTGTTCTTCATCATGTTCTTTACCCAGACTCATCTTGCCGGCTTCAATTGAAGCTGGGACTGCAGGTTCTGTTTGAGGGGTGATGTGGCAAAGAGGCATAGGAAGGCAGGCTTCCACTGTGGCTTAGAGGAAAAGCTGATCTAGATGGTCCATGGGAGCTTTGGAAGTGGCAGCTGTGCTCCTTGGTTTTGTAGATTTGCTTTAAGTACTTTATGAAGGTATAAGAGTTTTGAAATTGATTTTGTTCTGTGTTGTTTTGGTTGGGGTTTTTTGGGTTTTTTTTCAAGCATGCATTCAAGTAGCTATTATATTATTTAGGGTTTTCAAATATTTGCACATTGATCTGCTCATGAAAGGAAGGATGGCAAAGCTTGGCAGCAGCCCAGGAGAGTGCCCCAGAAGCATGTGTGCTGATAAAAAGCTTATCTGTTGGCTAGCAGAAGACTGTATCTGTAATAGAAATATAGCCACATATTGAATTTTCTCTGTCAGAAGAGTAAATCTGCCATGAAAAATATAATTCACAGCTGAGGACAATTCCATACAATGGAATTTTATTCAGAATGTCCACTGAGTATATGCTTGTTATGATGGTTAAACGGCAAAAAACGGTGCTTGATCCTAAACATTGCTCAACAAATACTCACACTTCTAAATCTATTTCAGCCATCTAAGAATGAAATTCAATACAGAGAAAAATAGTGCTTTAAACACATATGCCAACACAAAGTGGTAGGTTGGCACAGACAAATTTCAGTAAGAGGTCAGTTTCAATACTTCTTAACAAATTCATACCTAAAAAAAAACACAAAGAAAGCACAAAAGGCACTAACCTATAATCAGGACTCTTGAAAAACAAGATCTCATGTTTCTGTGGTGCTGTAAAATACATTGGCCTGCAAGACTTTGGAATTTCTCCAGGGACATCTTGGCTTTCCTGCTGTGCCAGGAATCCTCTCTTTCTTGCTGTTCTCCTGCAGTGGAATGAGATACTTTTCTTTCAATGCTACAGTTCAACTTGCAAGCAGCATCCTCAGGGGTGCTGCCTCTTTTGAGAGGCGAGAGGCAGAGAGTGCTGGACCCTGGGCAGCTGCTCTGTGAGGGACAGCAGAGAATGGGGCCGAACTTTGGACACATTTCAGAGCACCAAAGGGTTAACATCCTCACAGTGTGATTGTTACAGAGCACTGGTGTCACATTTGCTGCCTTTTTTTAAAGTAACTGTGCAAACTTCTCATAGAGATGATTTGTTTTCAATGGTATTACAGCAGACACTGGGCTAGGGCCCCTCGTTTGTTCCCTGGGCCAGCTTGAGGAGAAGAAGGTTGTAGGAAGCTGTCCTGAGCATGGGCTGAGAGTCTGCCTCAACCCTCTGCACCTGTCCTGACATGGCTCCCTGTTCCCTCAGCTGTCCCTATGGTTATTCCATTCATGCCTGTAAAGAAAAGTTTACCTGGCTTTTTAAGAAAGTAGTCAAGGATTACATAAAATCCAAACCTGTCCCAATATCCTCTTTTGGGAGGACGGCTGGAAGGAGGAAAGAAAAAGTAATGGCATCCTAAGCATTGTGGAGTGGGAGGGAATAAAGAGGGACAAACACACCCACAAAACCAAACAAGGAGTAAGTAATCTCAACACTGAAGCACCAGTGTTTCCTAGGAGCAAAAGAAGGGCTGAAGGAAAACATATTTGGAAAAGAATCCAGACCAGGTTAGGTGCTTGTATATACAACTGTAAAGTGGAGGTAAATTGCCACCATGTGGCAATGTCTTCCCATGTAAAGAAAACACTTAAAGGGGGTAGTGAAGTTTTGTCCCTGAAAGTGTGGGCAGTGTTCTGTGAACAGGGCTAGGAACTGATCCAAGTGTGACTCGCTGAGAAGGCCTCTTATCAAGAAGGGAGGCCCAAGTAGCCTTTCTGTTACTATATATCAGAAAAGACAAAAAAGTGCAGTCCTTCTTTAGCAAGAGGCTACTAGCGAGGAAATCTCCTGAGCAATGAAGCATCTATAAATACCCTGAGAGATGGGCTTTGCTCTTCTATTCTGCAAGTAGCTAAGTGAGCCCTGAATGTGTATTTGAAAGACCAAGAGACCTGTGAAACCTGCCTTCACTGTAGGTACTGGGACAAAAATTACATGGAGTTCTAATGGGTTTGACCAAAGCCTCCTCTACATACTGCAGTGGTATACAGGAGCATTGAAAATGAGGAGCCTGGAAGCTGCATGGAGAAATGAGTGGTAGGAGCCAAGAAAAATGTAGGAGACTATAACTGTGAGTGGGGCCAGATTGACAGGTTGCAGAAACAGAGGCTGCCTTGAGCTTCCCCTTCTCTTTTCAGCTTTGTTCTTGGTAAGTAAACAAGAACTCCCACCAGAGAATCACAACAGGAGAGGCTTCTTATGTGCATGGAGACTCATGTCCTGCCAATTGTTGATGAGATGAGCACTGTAATCCGGCATAAATCTGTGTCACCCCTGTATAGGAAGGTTCTTTCTGACATCACCCCCAGCCTGCCCATTCTCATCACCTTTCCTGCACTTACAGCAGCTTTCAGACAGCCACAAGCATTAATCCAGACCAAGACAATTAGCTTTCAGCATCAGCATCTTGATTCAGAGGTGCCCGTGCCTACACAAGGACAGGAATGGGGAGGAATGGCTCCTTGCAGCACCACTCAGAATTTGTACAAGATCCAAAAAGTGATGTCTGTGGTCTGAGCCATCAGCCCCACTCAAATGAGGAGGCAAATCCACAAGGTGCCAAGCTTTTTTCATCATACCTCATCTACAGGAGATTTATGCATCCTTCTCTTCAGCTGCCCATTGAGCTGCCCAGTAGGAGGGAGCAAACAGACGTCAGCCAAATCAATCACACTCACACCAGCAATGTATTCTTTTGCTTCATTTAGTATTACATTTCCTGGTTTGAAAAACACCTTCATTCTGCTTTGTCCTCTCTTTCCTTTTGCTACATTTTCCTTTCATCTATGACAGCATCTTTTAACATTCTTATATAAGTACAGAAATTCTGCTTCCCTCTTCCTTACACTGTTTTCCCTTGCTACTCTTCATCCTCCTTGATGAAGAGAAACCCGCTTGATCTTCCTTGACCTTCCCCTTCTGACTCCTTTGCAGCCTTTCTGCCTTCCTCCCACTACTCATCTCACAAACAGATGCCTCCTCCTTCCAAAGCTCTGCTTGTTCCCCACTTCACACTGAATCCAGCCCTAGGTGTACCTTTGTCAGCCCCATGGACAAGAGGGCAGTGATCTGAAGAACATGAATCCTACAAAGAGGTGGGGTTTATCCCATCAGTCCTCTGTACTGGCTATAGCAAGAAACCCTTACTCAAGAGAAGGAAGATGTGCCCATCTGTCCCTTGGACACAAAGGATTGTCCTTTTCCTGCCCTCACTGCAGAAGGACCAGCCTGCTGATGGGGTATGATGCTGACCATGAGGTTTTCTTTGTCACATCACTGTGATACAAGAGGCAGAGGATCCTCCCTGGGGAGAACCTCTTACATAAGAGATTTTGTCACTGTGCATTGCCGAATGCCAGCCCAAAGCAGAAGCACAGCAGAGAGGTTTGCCTAAAGATAAAGAATGCAGCATCACTCAACTCCTGTGCAGCTCCAGCAATCTGGGTCATGGAGGGATGTAGGAAGCTGTAACCATTTAGCCTACTGAGATATACTATTGTAGAAGAAATGCAAGGCCCTCTCTCGGAATCAGAAGGTACAAAGAGAACTATGAATCCCACAGAGACATGTCAGGCAGTCTGGTCCATCGTATTTAATTCTCATTTACATCAAACTTTGCACAATTGCAAGCACTGATTTCAAGTGCTTGAGCTTCTTTTTCATCATAGCCTGTACATAACATAAGGCATGCACAGAACGAAGTATAAACACTGGCTAGTTCCTCTACATGCTTCTGCTATGTCCTGTAGAAATGGCTAATCCACTTTCAGGCCTCCTGTTCATTCCTCAAGCTTCATAATTTCCCAGTACACATCACATGGGAAACCAGAATTCCATAAATCACACTCCTCAAAAAAAAAACTCCAAACCATCACCAATTTGATTTCAATTTTCTTCTTGTACTTGCTTTGATGCACACTAAGATAAATAAAATGGCAGTATTTGTGAAATACCCAATCTACTCTGTGTGTATTTAAAATCAAATCTGTCAGCACATTACCCCAGCTGTATAGAGATTAGTCAGAATCTTCCTCCACAACTTTTCCCTCCTAAGTCTCTTGCTGGGCTCTTGCTTCCTATGACTTGATTCCACTTTTAATTTTATGTTTCCATCAATAGCAGAGGAGTAAAACAGCTGAAGGGAACAGATAAGGGGCTTAGTCCACTGCTGCCACCATCCAACTCCAAATTGGATTGACTGGCTGAGTGCCCCCAAATCCTCCATGGATATGCAATTTAATAGAAAGAAAAAGACTCCACACACAAAGAAAAATATGCAGAAAATAATAAGACCACTTTATGAAACATAATAGTTTCAGCAATGTGCGTATGATTATATCCTTAATTCAAATGAAATGCAGCAGACATCCTTTTATGTTACCCACAGAAAAAAAAGAACCCCAGCTGATGATTTAATTTGTCCTTTTACTAAATGATTTAATTTTAGCAAGCTGCTATCCAAGGAAGAACATTAAAAAGGGCCATATCTCATCAGCCTAACAATGAACCTGGCCCACCTTATCTCTGACAGCAGCCAATAAAGGGAACAGGGGGAAGAGCAAAACAGAAGTGCAAAAAAACAGACGGGGAAAAAATGCAGAGGAGAATTTGAGGAAGATGAAAAATAGGTTAAAACAGGTGGAGGAACTAAAATAATTCCCTTAGTTAGAGCGAGGCTTTACTCCCATGGATGAGCACACATGGATTTCTAGAGAGGCAGCTCCAAGCAGGATCAGTGCTCACAGGGAGCAGCGCTCTGGGCTGTGCATGAGTGCTCCCTTACCTGATGGCAGCAGTGGAGATCAGCTGTCCTGCCTGCACAGGCAGAGCCGCAGGGATTTGGCCAAACATTCATTTTTAATTTGTTTTTCCTTTTAACTTGAGATAGTGCCCCTAAGATTCAACCAGTTTTAACTTCAAGCTGAAATTATGCATCTTCAAAGTATGTGTTGGTGTCTTCTGTTATTGCTCAGTTAATGGGAAAATTAGGATTATAATAGTCCTACCAAACTCCTTTGTCCCAAACCAGGCAGATCTCTGCCCTAGTGGTATGTTGTGCTGTCCCCATCTCTCCCTCTCTCTAGCCTCCTTTAAATTATTCCGTTTGGCTTCACAACTTGCCTTCCCTTGATCTCCTAATAGGATGGTGAACCCCTGACCTCTTTCCAGGGGCTCTGCTTGAAACCTAACCTTTCCAGACTGCCAAACTTCCATTTGCTCCTCATTTCCCTCCCGCTGTGCCACCAGTCTCATCAGTCTCTTTCTAAATCTTGAGATTTCAATTTTCTTTCATTATTTTTCTGCTAGGAAAACTCAGCTTAGCCTATTCACTGCTCAACCACCACAGCAGTTGCTGAGTAACAAGGAATCAGTGGAACATTACAGCGTTTGCAGCGGCTCATTTAACAGCACCACAAATGTTTTGCACAAGGACAGCGCCGTGATTCCTGTTTGCTACTGACATTTGGAATATCTCCAGCTCAAACGCTGCAGCCTTGGGTTTATTTTTTTCTGATTTAGCAAAACGGAGTCTCCATTCATGATCTGTGTGCACAGCACAGGTCCACAAGGAAGAAATGGAGGGTGGGATTAATTCCACCTGAAGAGCATGGATCATCTCTCCACGGAACAGGCACCTTTGGTGGCAGAGACCTGCTGCCCACTGCCCTGTTGTGCCAGAGCTGCTCCAGGCAGCTGGCAAGGTTACACCTGACACCAACCCTGCAGGTGAGCCAAGCTGGCTTCAGGTGGGAAAAGCCTGCAGGGGCTTTGCCTCCTGAAGTGGCAGCAGCACCCGTGGTGAGGGGCTGCAGAGGTACTACAGTCATCGACACTGGAGGAGATGGGGTGGGAGCATCACTCCTTTGGCAAAAGGCCAGGTTGCACAACAGGTCCCCAACCCCACTCACTGCCTACCTGCTTCTGGGCATCAGGTTATTTCTGCCCTTGCTGACAGCCCTGCCTGTCAATACAATGACTGTGGTAGTGATGTTAGCTCTGGCATTCAGTCGTAAGTGACCCTCATCCCTGAAGGACACAGAGCAGAACAAAGGATGGCTATGCTATAAATACACCAAAATAGGCCCCACACCCTTGTCTGCAGAGCCCTTCATCTCCCCTGCCACTGTCCTGCCCAGGGCTTCAACAGGGCTGCAGGTTCTCCATGGTGCCTGTCCCAGGCACATACCGAGAGCAGCCTTTCCCCTGCACATGGAATTGGTCCAGCATTGGCCCCCTTGCAGGCACTGGTCCTCTCTATTGCCTCTTGCATGCTGAGGAATATTCCCCTGGTCATCCCCATCTTCTCAGTAACTCACTAATATCGGATGTATCACTTTGTGGATTGTTGTGCAGGGCAGTGTGTTTGACCATTTCTTCAGTGGAAGCCATAATTACTAATATTTTAATCTGAGGTACAAGTGCCCATGACAAACACTCCCTGCTCAGACAAAAGACTGGACATTCTAAGCTTAAAATTGGATGATACACACATTCGCCTGTATTACTACCTGTGGGTAGTGACATCATCAGTGAAATCATTATTTGAGACAACAGAGGTCTCAAAACAGGAGTAGAATTCTTTTTCATACGTGCAAATTTCTTGTGTGGGTGTATATACATAAGACATACCTGTTGATCAGCTCCAAGTAATTGCAGCCAGATTTCTGTATTTCCATCACAACACAGAGAGGGTGTCAGGGAATTAGGGGTGAATGAGGTCTGCAGGAACACTGGAAGAGGCTTCTGAGGTGACCCCAGTGAGATGAGAAAGGCACTCACCTTCTGCCTGCCTCTTCTTTAATATTTAAAATTTCAAATATTTTTACTAAGCCATTTGTCAGTCCACTAATAATAATCACAAGATGGCTGAAAACCTTAAACTGTGGGTTTGTGATCTTCTAAGTCACTTCATTAGTTGAATGGTATTATAAAATAAGAAGTTAAATTTTTTTTCCTTTTTTTTTTTTTTTAAAATTTTACATCTCTGGGTAAAAAGTAAAGACAGTATGCCTTGAATCTGTAATATAAAAAAAAGCAGCTGCCTTCATCTTCCAGCAATACAAACACAGCACAACAAACTATATATATACATACATACCCCCACCCTCAGTCTGCACAGCTGTTAACAAATGTGTATTTTACATTTAGCCACTAACTGCTGTTCCAGGTTTCTCTCTAGATGCTCAGGGACGAGCTAAACATCACTTTGATTACAGAGCGGTGCATTCCCCATATCAAAAGCTAGCAAAAATAGTTCTTTTGATAGCAAAAGGAACAGCCAGTGGTGATTAAAACAAGCAAATGTCCTGGGGAAGTGTTTGAAGTGAACTGCAGGCCCTGATCAAAGCACAGGTAATGTAAGCACACAAGGCTAGCAGGAAGAAATCCAGTATTTTATTAGACCTGCACACACTACTGGAGAAAATGGACAACTTTTCATACAAAAGCCTTTCTTCAGCTCTGTCATTTGGTGTAATAAAAGGTGTTGTGTCTCCCTACCTATGTTGCCTCTCTTCTGTTCACAGACTATTGCTGAGCCAACACTCCTGCTGCTACAGCAGAGGAAAGTCTTGCTGACAGACGTGATTGATGCCACACACTCCCACACTTTAGGGGAATAATCTCAGAGTTTAATTATCCTAGTACAGAAATGTAAAGAGAATTTTTCTGAATTATTGAAAAAGAGCTCTGTCAGTGGAAGAAGAAACCACCAGTTGAAAGACATATTTGTCAAAACCCAACAATTCCATTGCAACAATAGCAAAAAACTGTTTTTCAACATGACTCGGGTTACCACAGAGCAAAGCTCTGTGTAAAATCTCTGTTTTACAATTGGTCTCTGGCTTTGTTCAACCTTATTCCAGTGTCTGCAGACGCTTATTTTTTCATCTGTAGCTGTGCACCCCTCTGCCCTACCTGACTGTTTGTCAAACTGAGACAAGAAGAGCTGTTCTGCTACTTTCTCTCAAGAGCCGTGAGATTGACAAGAAGCATGTCTGAGAGTGAGTAGAAAGCTGAGAAGAGCCCTCTCCAGCTCACATTTGCAAGGGGTTCACTGCTTCTCAGCTCTTCTTCATCTCTCAGCAGCAGCTTTCTCCATCCTGAGCCCTTGCAATCTCTGCAGAGAAGGAGGCTGAACTGCTGGTAAGAGCCTGAGCCTCATGTGGCATGGCAGAGAGACAACAGTGAGACAGGAAGGAAGAAGGGAAAGGTGATTTACTGGGGTGAGAAATTCTGCAAAGGCAGTGTTTCACATCAAGGTAGGCAACAACTCAAAGAACGGCAAGCCTCAAGTTCATGTTTTGGTTACAGAAGGACATAAAGCAGATTTTGGGATTGGAATTAATTTATCTTGAATGGATAGTTGGGTGCCCTGGAGAACTGTGGGATGGGACTAACAGGGGGAAGGCAGGTACTAGTCCTAGGAGGAGTGTGGCTCCTTAGTAAGTAGCTTGTTGAAACTACCTCCCCTTCAGAGGGGTGTGTGTGAGGTTCATACAGGGGAAAAAGCAAGACAAAGCCAAGAGGGACAAAATGTTAACCCAAGCCTTTATATTTTGTGGCACTAAACTGAACTCTTCAGTGAAAAATTTTCATCAAAGGTAATGCTGATATATGCTCCAGCTGTAGATCTGCCAGTTTGCTTCCAAACCGTCTGTGATCACAGAAACATTTTCCCCAGCCAGCTCTGCTGCCAAACAGGCAGGCAAGCAGGAGTGAGACAGGGTGGATGACTAATTTCCAAATGTCAAAGTTTGCCTTTAACTGTCTCCCTCCCCCCCACACAGTTTTAGAGAGGTAGAACTACCTGTTTGTGATGGCAGTGCCTTAGGCAAAAGAACTGTTATTGCTCTTGGGACACCGGCTACCAGTGCTGCCACTGTTCCTGAAGTCTCATCACACAGTAATCCCTGAGGAATGCATCTTCATCTGTTTCTTCAGGGGATGTTTTTTCTCATTCTGTGTAATATTTTGTGAGCAGCTACTGTGAAGTCCTGAGTGCATGTCACTTGTACTTTCCTTGTCAATCAAAAGTGGAGTTTTTACTACAGATCCTGGTTTTGTAGCGTGTGCCTGTTTATTCCTCTTACAGACAGACACAGCACCTTGCGTACCAGACTCTCTCCAGAGAGCATGTAAATAGTTTAACAATAACACATCCCCAAATGTATTCCCTCTCAGCCCAGAGGCAGAAGAGATGCTATTTCCCCAAATAAACACAGTACCCATCTATCCAATCCTTCCATATTCCTGCAGACAAACACCTGGGCAAAGAGATGACACTGTAACCTTTCCCTGAAAGCCACTGAAAGTACTTGCCTGTCTAGGACATGGCACAGTGGAGGTCTTCACTGGAAATGTTGCATAGCAGTGGCACATTAGACTTAGGCCATGGTCTGTAAACCCCCAAAAGTTCTTAATGAAAGATTTGACTCTGCAGCAGTCAAAAATGAAATGCTGAGGTATATGCTGAAGAAAACAAGAAATCTCTCCAACAGCTGAGAATCAGGGTGGCAGCAATGCCCATCAGCTACTGCCCATCATCAGCTCACACTGCAAACCGTGAGATGCATTAGATGCAGCTGTGTTCTGCTGGGGCTGTAACTTCTCTGGAAACTCTCAGAGTGATGTAAAATGGGATAACCCCATCTCTGAGTCACACTACAATATAAGAAAAGTATTAAGCTATTAGACAACATCCAAAGGAGGGCTACAAAGATGGTGAAGGGCCTGGAGAAGCAATCGTATGAGGAGCAGCTGAGGTTGTTCTGTTCAGCCTGGAGGCTGTTACAACTTCCTCCTAAAGGGAAGAAGAGGGGCAGACACTGATCTCTTCTCTGTGGTGACCAGGGACAGGACCGGAGGGAATGGCCTGAAGCTGTGTCAGGGGAGGTTCAGGCTGGATATTAGGAAATGGTTCTTCACCCAGAGGGTGGTCGGGCACTGGAACAGGCTCCCCAGGGAAGTGGTCACAGCAGCAGCCTGACAGAGCTCAAAGTGTTTGGACAATGCTCTCAGGCACATGGTGTGACTCTTGGGGATGTCCTGTGCAGGGCTGGGAGTTGGACTTGATCATCCTTGTGGATTCCTTCCAACACGGCATATTCTGTGATTCTGTGGTAAAATCCATAAACATAGAGAAGTTAGTGGAAAATTGCAAAGAAACTTGTCAATGGAAAAATAAGAGCTCTTCACTACGTGCATTAATAGATGCTTGAGCAAAAACAGAGGAAGCAGAACCCCCTCTCCCCTACATGCATTTCATCATAGATGTTCCTGTTTTTCTTTTTTCCCACTTTGACTTCTCCTTTTCACTGTGCTGACAATTTTGCTGTTTTAAGGGTGTTATTTTTCTCAGCACTGTTTCCAGGAAACAGTTATTTCCTTTTGCCACATTTTTCTTTTATTTCTTTCTTTATTGTCTCACTGGTTACACACCTCACCATACCACTGGGGCTGTGTCCCCCAAATACACACTTCAAATCTGCCTACTTCTTCTCATTATTTTTGCTCCAGCAACAGCCCCGATGACCTTTAAACTGAGCTCCTTCTTCCCTGCTGAGAACCTAACCTCAAAAGAGGCTTTTCTTCTCTCTTTACTTTTTTTCTTATTTCACTGCTTCTTTTTCAACGTGATTATCTCTCTTTTCCACAACCAAAACAACCCCCTCAAAGCTGCCCCTGTGTTTATTGTCTTCCAGCATCTCCCGTGACTCTCCTCATTGAATTTCCCATAAGGAACCCTGCAACAATCACAAGACCCCTGCCACAGTGATGAAAAATGCATTGCCTCTACCTGTGCTGAGATTGGGAGCACAACTGAGCCTCTCACATCAGTTGTGAACTCTGCTGCTCACGTGGTCCCCTGCAAAGACAGTAAACTACGCACAGACTCCTGTAGAGAAAATAAAAGCTGGAAGGGCTCCCCTGGTGCTTCACATTGCACTGAAGCTTCAAAAAGGTAGGAAAAAAACCCATTCAACTTTTGCAAGATGAGGAAGCACAGCAAAATGTTGCAGAATGACTAATTTAAAAGAGTTTGAGAAATGTGAAGGAAATAGACAAGATTGGATTAAGATGCAAGTGTGATACAGAGCAGAGTGATATAAAACTTGGGAAACTCCAAAGAAGAAGAAGAGGACTGGAAGGAATTGGAGCTGGTGAATTCAGAGTTAACCCTACTGTTGCATACATGGAAAATCAGGACCAAATTGGCTTAGAAAGGCTTAAATCTGTCTCAGCACCTTGCTGCTCCAGGTTCTCTAACAGTGTTTGTCCCCAGATTATAAAGAATTTGACAACCTAAACTCTCTGTAGCTTTTTTAGTTCTTTGGCCCATTTTGCTGTCATCCTAAACTAGGTCTAGCACAATTTAGGTTGCAGAGGACGTACATAAGGGAATATTCTTGCACACAGGGCTGTAGTCCTTTTGAAAATTGTAAAAGCTTAAAGTAGTTAGCAATTTCCCAACCACTGACATCAATAAATTATATGAGGAAAGAAGGCTGGAAGTGAACTGAATCCTTGGATGAAGTACAAGAAAAAGAGGACAGGCACTTCTGTTGGCTTATCAGAGCAAGGGCAGGAGAAAAGTCTGACCTTCTCATGGCTCTTTGGGCAGGTTCTGAGGTACAGCCGTGGCTTGCTCTGGGGCAAGGGTACTAAACCAAAGATTTGAGCTCTTCCTGCTGCTTGTTCATGAGGCACCAAGAATAAGCAGCACCTCTGGTCAGATCATGGATGTGTCCCTCCTTCACTGAATAGCTGACTTGGTACTTCAAAAGCTGGGACACCATCACTGACATTTATGTACATAATTCATTTAGCATTAACAAATTTTCCAGGTGAAGCTTTTGTTCAAAACCAGTGGATTCTGTTACAACTGTCTAAACATGGGGGCTGTTTTCTTAATGGTTCATTGAAGCAGTCAGTTCTAACTTGATTTTTGCATTGTTTTTATATAACCATTTGCTTCTACCTCAGAGAACAGATGATGCCAACTAAACAAATTCATTACTTCAGTGATCACAGTGAGGTTGAATTAAGTGATGCCTTTAGCCTTGCTTGGTAGTGTTCCATTCCTTCTGTTTCTGATAAATTAACCAATGATAATCATGGAGTTTTAGTAAACTGACAAGGTATACTTTCTTCATAAAGCTGTGAGCTTCCTAACTGATAAGCACTAAAAAAAAAGACTTATTAATGCCACTATTTTAAATCACCTTTTAACTTGTGCTGTTCTTATTTATATGTCACTTATTTAATTTTTAATCTTCTCTCTTTTTTGCCTAAATACCCATAGATATGAAGAAATGTGTGATGGCTGAGAAAAATTTCCATACAAGCAATATTTAAAAGAGTGCAGTTGTACAGTGCTCCCAGTGTAAACTGGAAGGAAAGGAAGAGCCAGGGGGAATAATTCTTCATTCAGGCTAGGCTGCCTCTGTCATTCAAGAGGACAAAATCAAGACAGTAGGGCACTGCCAGGCTGCACTTCCACCGCCATCTGAAAAGTGCCCAAGGGGAGTTGTGCTGTGCTAGCTCAAGATATTTTCCTTCCCATCTGCTCAAGTTGATTTAGAGAAGTGCATTATGCAACTTAACTGCTATGCTGAGGTTCAAATGAGTGTGGCAGTGCACTTAACACTTCTAGGAGATGTTTTGAGGAAAAGGAGTGATTACATAAAACCTTTCAGTTTGCTACGGTAAAGGTATTGCTATAGGGCTATTAGAAGAAACAAACAAAAACCTAGCAGGAAACCCCCACAAAACAAACCAGAAAGCCAAAACCAACTCAAAACCAGCTCCTGACATGCTCACCTGCAGTTCTTCAGATCGTCTCACATCACTGCCAGTATCAAAAGTATCATTTGTAAATCACACATTAAGTTCTTGCCCCCAGCTAAAAAAACCCCCACACATTTAGTGTCTGTTTGTGAAATGTGATAAAACTTCACCATTAATATTGCTTAATGAAAGCCTTCTTCAAGTTCCCTACATTTTCTCTTAGGAAACTGATCGTGTCTTTTACACAGGCCAGTATTACAAATAACACCATCTTTCTTCATCCTTGTTTATGTGACTATTATGCACCTCCCAGGTCTATTTGGTAAATCAGTATTGCTCTGAAGACCGAGGTCCCCTAAGGAAAAGCTTGACAGCAAGATTGTTTGTTAGCTCTTCTCTGAAACATCCAACGTTCAAACACCACAGGCCTCCCATTGTTTCAGACATAGGCTCTAACCTAATTCTCTCTACAGCTGAAGCCAGTGAGACAGACCGACACTAAATTCCATGAGATTTGGATCAAGCCTCATGGGGCTTATTCCAGGAATGCCAGCGGTCTCCAGAACATATTAGAAGTATCTTCCTATAAATTTTGGAAAATATCTTAAATTGCACACTTCTTGCAGTTTTACCTAGCTGTGGGTTTGTTGACATTTCATTAAATGAATGAGAATTAAAAGTAATTCATATTCAGAATCAAGTCTAGAGCAGAGACAGAAAGATATTTCAGTTCTAAAATTATTAAAAAATTATGGTATTTATGAGTTACTGTTTATCTTCTGATCTATGATAGTTCACCAAAGTGATATCAAATTATCATTTTACCTCTTTCTTTCTCTACCTCAAAGCAATATCAGAGAAAAGCATGACTAAATATAAATGTCTTAATCAAAAGAGTGAGTGCCACAGGATGTAAGTAACCTATTTTCAAAGCACTGACAAAATTATGTTCATTCTATTCTAAAAGTTTGCATAATCATTGAAAAATAAAAGAGATGGTTCTTGATATTTTTTTCTTACAGTTGAAAGTTGACAATAATTGTGAGATATTGAAAAGTTATTCCAGGTCACTGGAATTCCAAAAAGTTCTGAAAACTCATAATTAATTATAGAACAGTAGCACTCTGCAAGTGATATAAAAACAGTAAGTTGAACTCAGAGCATACATACCTTGCACTCCACATCTTATTTTTCATAGTATAGGGGTTTGTGGCCTTGTATAAATTACATTTTGTTTATCCTGTTATAGTTTTTAAAAAGAAGCTAAGAGAGAAAGGAGACTAAGAAGGATGAAGTTGCTTTTGCCTGTCTGCAACAGGGGAAGATGGGCAACTGAATACCAGAATCAATGATTTCAAGAGAAGCCGATTTGTTGTTTACATGAAACCCCAGTTACAGACTCCAGCACTACTGTCCATGTGTACAGGTGTCTCTTGGCTGGCTAAGGAAGGCACTTGCTCATGAGGCAGGCACACGTCCTTCAGGACATCTCAATGGTCAAGTGTCCATCATCATGTCCTGTGTCCTCTATCCAGGTTTTGCATTCTTTGACCACAGTTTCTCAGGCTCTTCATTCTTGTTTTCATCCTGTTGTTTTCTCAGTAACCTTGATGAACCCCTGATAACCCTGAAAACAAGACTGCAGGTGGCTTGTTATTTACAAGCAGTTTGACTGGCACACAGAATGGCCTAAGTTGTGCAGATACATTGCTACACCTGTCCAACATGTAAAGTCAAAAAGATCTCCACCACTTTATCTCCTTAGCATTCTTTAGAGATGCGAGTGGAAATAAAATTATTGATATGCCTTAAAAACTACTTTCATTTTCACAGCAAGTGTTGGACTTGATAGCAATCCTATTTTTGATGGATTCGTTGATCCTATTCAGGCAGTCCCTGTAGGCTTCCATCTTCCCTGGGCAACTCAACAGAGAAAAGCATAAAAGCCTTTAGATTACATTTGCCCAATGGAATGACTCTTAACTTTCCAGACTTGCCAAAAATAATTCATAAATCCTTGTTTTTCCCTCCAACTCATTTGTATACCTGTTTGTTCCTGTCAGTGACTGATTAGGGATCAGCGTGATCTGATCTCATTTCCAGCACTGATGTTTGGACTTAGCAGCTTCCCTTCTTTGCGGATATTTGCTGTCGCATTTCCCCCTGCAGGGGTTTTAGTCTTTTGTTTTACTTTAAGTTTTCATTTCCTTTTGCAACCTCAACATTTACTGTAGATTGCTTCTTCGGTTAGGCTCTCCCTGTGCCATGCTCCAGATGGCACCAAGTTGTAAAATGACAAAGAATTGACTGGATTATTATATGGTTTGATCCTGTCACATGTGAGTTGTCTCCAATGTTGCAGCAGGTGCCTAAGGTGTGTGCAGGAATTGTTGCACTCCAGCTCAATTCCCACCTGGCAATAACAGCTGTTGGTTTACAGTTATTCCTCAATGTCTCTACCAATGAAGAACAACTCTGAAAAGCTGGAGGGACTTCAAGGAAGATGAACTGAACCTTTGGATCCCCTGGTGAGCTGGAGGGGTTTCTCTCAGTCCATATGTCAGTCTGGGACAATCATGTCTGTCTGCAATAAATTGAAAAGCATGATTGTGTTGAGAGGCACATGAGCTCAGCACATGCTGATAAGGATCATCCTCCCTCCTGGCAGGCACATACATTTCTCGGGCAGGAGACAGAGAAACAAATACAGAGTTTGCACTGCCTGAGAGGAGCTTTTCTAATAGAGAAGAAGGGGGAAAAAAGAGGGCTGGATTGTTTTCACATTATTTGAAATGTAAACTGCTTTGATACAGTTTCTTTGCCAGGTTCACTCCAGGTAAAAATCTGGTATCATATACTTACACCAAAAAGTTATTTTCAAGCATTACATTTGCTGCATAGAATGTATTTAATTTTTAAATACTGACAGCATTTCAAAGATATTCCTTTGTACCATAACAAAAGTAGGTTGCCCATATGAAATAAGGCCCAAACTTGTTGCTGTTCAGGTGCTACATACTAAAGTGCTGCAAGAAACAATGATCATAGTTCAGCTGGTAGAACATCTGCCTCTGGGTCAGTAATTGCTGAGTGTCACTGCACTGAATTTAGGGGTCACTGGGGCTGCTGAATGTGCTGTTCTTGTATGAAATATGAAACAAAACTTCTAGTCACTTCTTGGCCATTAAACAACTGATGACAGCTTTCATCAGAGACTGATAATAGCTTTGCTTCTCTAACTGTGCCAGGTAATTACAATCTCTTCACCTAAATGAACTTTCAATTACACAGAGCACCTTTCTCCTCTAAACTGTTTAGAAATAATGTTACACACTGTTCAATGATTTCCCCTGTCCCACCTCAGAGGTGGCTCCATTTCAGAGATCCAGGTCCACACGAGGATGCTCCCCTCAAGCGCTGGCCTGGCCTCAATCTGGCTGCCTGCTGTGCTCTCAGGCATCACCGTAGCCTCATCCATCCTGTGCAACCCCAGCTGCCGCAAGGAAGAGGTCCTGCTGAAATTTGCTCATCACTCTCCCTTCTGAGAGCCTGCAGAGGAGTGCAGCCCTTTTGCAGCAGCAGACAGAGCTCCAGGCAGGTGGAGGGCACTAAGGGACAATGGCATTTGGCACAGCTGAACTGAAGGGTATGAACTGGGGTTTTTTAGGCCTCAGTTTTGAACTTAATTATTCAGCAACTCAGTTCAGGCACAAATCTGTCTACTTGCATTGCAGGAGGGGAAAGGTCATTTTACAAGAATACAGGTATTTCTGAATATAAGCCCCCCCCAGCCAGCATTATAGCCATTTACAGCTGAAGAGGAATGTTTATCTCCTGAGCAGTGTAATCTACATCTATCTAGTGAAAACATGTTATCTAACAGATTTCCATATTCAGCCTGGAAAAAAAAAAAATCTAATGTACACATTTGCTAAGGGAAAACACAGAGGAAAGAATCAAGCTATATGATCTCTTTGCTAACATCAGCTGACATAACAGTACATAGAAACTTCCATGTTTGTTCCAAATGACCATTTCGCAGAGAAATAAAGAACTCTATTTTTTAAATTACCAATGACCATTCCTCACTCAAAAAGAGTTTGAGGCAGATGC
This sequence comes from Rhadina sibilatrix, assembly GCA_013400275.1. Classification (NCBI taxonomy): domain Eukaryota; kingdom Metazoa; phylum Chordata; class Aves; order Passeriformes; family Phylloscopidae; genus Rhadina; species Rhadina sibilatrix. The sequence continues at coordinate 860,294 of VWYO01008368.1, forward strand.
AAATTGCTAAAGAATCTGCAATAAACTGCACTCTGCAAGCACAAGTCCTTCCCACTCCTGTGCACCCGCAGCCATTCCTGCTCAGCAGCTTGCTTCCCGCTGTGCTGTTTTGCCTGCAGATTTAGAACTCCCATCATTTTTACCTCAGATGACCCCAACCCAGCTTAGACAGCATCCTCCAGATCTGACCCCAATGCAGATCTCACTAAAGGAAAGGGTCTGCTCAGTGTCACTGGGATAATAAGACAAATACCCTTAAAGCCTGTAGCTCTGATCCCCTGGAGATCTGCTTTCAGTAATCAGATTCTGGAAAGCTGTTATTGTAAGTCAGGTCGGACTGCTGAGAGTAAGAAGTGAGTTGTTGTGAGGCTAGCAAACTGAACTAACCACACAGACTGGTAATAAATGCCACCTGAAACCATCCTTTGGAAGAGGCAAATAGAGGCAAATGCTTATCAGAACTATACTGAACTCGTAGGAAAGAGGAGAAAAATATCCCAAAGCACATTGAAGTCTTTCTTTCCTTTTTTTTTTTTTTTTTTTTTTTTTTTACACTGCAAAAGGAGATGTAGAGAAGAGGTGAGGTTAGTTTATTACACAGTCACCTCACAAACTCTGCTGGATTCTTTCATGGCTATGAATTTTTGTATAATATTGAATATCCTATGGCTACCATTGTTTCTCGTTTCATTTTGGGGGATTTACTTTTACCAGCGAAGATGACATACTAAAATGGCTTGCTTTCTTAATTACAACAGAAATCCTGAAAACAAGGATATATTATAGCATTATGAATTTGGTATGGTCTAAATTACAACTCTTTCTTATCTAGAATTCACATAATGGGGAAGAATCCACGAGGCTGGAGAGGTAGGGAAAAAAGAGACTGATACCACTACATCTAATTTAATAAAGTGAGAGGAGAGAATAAGAAGATTTTAAAACTAGTGTTGCAGTGCACTGAGTGTTGTACTGTGGCGAAGATTTATAGCTTGGTCTAAGGTTAAACATAAGAGATATGAACAAACCATATTTTGTCATCATCGGGAAAACAAACAGATACCTCAACTGGTGGACCCACCAACTTGATTTTCAGATCAAGTCCTTATTTCTCCTTAGCATGATCCTTCTTATAATCCCAAACCAGAATTTTTGATATGAAAGCACAGACTTTGAGTCTTTTTTCCCCTTCACAACAAACAACAGCAGCACTTGGAACTGACTGCAATGTAAAAAAAATAGTGAGAGAGAGGAATTAGACCACTCATCATTGCAGAAATGTAACTGCCTATTTGCCACATGCACATGCTATTCAGATTTCCATACTGCTTCTCACCACTTTAACTGGTGAGCATGGAGTTCAAAACTCCATACCATTTTCATTGTGAGAAGGAGAGAGGAAAGAGAGCTCTGCTTCGAGTTGCTGCCACTTAAAAAAAACCAAACCAAACCAACAACCCAACAACAAAAAACCAAACCTCACAAGAAAAACAAAACCCTACATGTGCATTATTGCTGGCTGGGAGATGCCATCAGTGATGAAACAGTTATTAACACACACTATCTGATCTCTACAGATCACTCCCTGTAACTTCTGATTTCTGCTGAATCTATTGCCCTTGCTTTGCCCAGTTCTAACCACCTTTCTGTCACACCTACCCCCATGCCCTAAACACATTCTCTCTCCTGTTGCCAAAGTTTTCTTCTTTTTTTTTGTTTCACCAAGAAAAAAGGAAGAATCAGCAGTCTGACTTCACTGCAGCAAGCTAAAGGGTAGTATCAGATATGTTAGAGAAGCTGAGGAAGGCAGAAGCAAGTGTGCTGAAGAATAAAACAAGTTTTCTTACAGAATATTAGAAATGAATTGTGTAACTGCAACTTGCTTACAGCTTAGCATGAGTGGGTCCTGCTCAAAAATTAGCATAGGTGAACTCTAAATGAACTCTGTTTACATGAATGGCTAAGCAGAACAGGAACAAAGACTGGTTATCTTCAGATAAGGACTGAGACCCTGGAGGGCCCCATGGTTGGCCCAAGCTGTAAGATAAGAGCTGCCCAGTGGGCATGGAGAAAGACTTCAATAAGGTGTTGGTGGACCCCATAAGTTGCCAATGGACCCAGAGGAGCAGGGCAGGTGAAGATCTGGTGCACAGACTGTGAGGGTATAAAGGGTTAATGATTTCTTAGTCCAGGATCCCTTTCCAGAGACACAGAGATTGAGCATCCATGTGTAGCAGCTGAAGCAAGAAAAGGCAGGGATAGGAATGATGGCATTGGAGACCATAGCTAAGGGACATCGCTTTGGAGCAGGGTCTATGGCAGGAAAAGGACAGGATCTGGTGAAAAACCAACAACAAGAGCAACAGCAGCAGGCTAAGAGAGCAGGTGGTGTGTACCAGGGTTTACAGCCACAAGAATACATTTCATCAAGAACTTTAAACTGGAGTCTGGATCCCCAAACCTCCATATTTGTGTTTTTGGCACTTTGTTCTGAACCCTGCAAAGACTCAAATATCTTTCTTGGGTATCTATGAGGTAGCAGACTTATAAAAAAGGTAAGAGCCCCCTATTGCTCCTGTTTACTCAGCTTAAATAGGAGGACCTCTGCTCTAGATCTGAGGACACCACTTTTCTAGAGGCCTAGCTGGAAGCCCCTGTGTTACATGTTAGAATATACTTGGGGTTTCACCTTTTAGGCAGAGATATAAAAATATACCTGGGAAAAAGTGTCAAAATTAGGACCTGACCATTTTTATTTAAAACTGATGAAAAATGATGCCTAAGAATTGAATTATCTTCAGCTGAAAATCTAATTTCTGTTTGGATATACCACTATATGGCATCATATATCAGGTTCCAATTATACCCAGCAAATTCTAAATTCTCTTCTGCCAAATGGCTGAGGTTCACATCATTCCCAAAGCACCACAGAACAGTCTGATTTCTGTTCCTCCATATCAGTGATAAAAGCTATAGGCCTCATGAGAAACAGAGTGCGTTCAGGCACTTTAACTACAGGGGCAAATGGAAGAGTTAAGCATGTGTAACTAATTATTAAATTGTCCTGCTTATGACCAGTTTGTGATATCTGGATCCTGACTGGCCCTGATAAGTAATTCTGACTGCAAGTTAAGCCAATGAGGGACATCTTCCCAGCACAAAAAGGATACGGACAGATGAGCTCTTGTTTAGCAAGTTTTAAGATATCTCTGATGCACAGCTGACAAATGTGGCATGTGCCACTTTGCTGCAAACTCTGCAGTATTACTTTAAATTTCTAACAAAATTTAAATTTCTAACAAAAGGTGCTGCTCTGTGCAGGGTAACTTGAAGCAGAGGCACATGTCCTTCTGTCAGTTCTGTTAGGTGGAAAAACATTCCTAGGGATCACAAACCAGGCATTAAAATTAGTCAATGTTTTTTTACTATGACCTGCCTTCAGCTCCCCCGTCCTCGTTCCAATGTGGATAACAATACTACCTTCTAACACGGGGCTGTCACAATGAGGAATTCCATTAACATCTGTGGATAACTCAGTTATTAGAGGGGAAAGCATCAGAGAAAAGGCTGTAGGGAACAGTTTTAATGTATCAATTCAAGGTATGCTATAATGCATATAGATTACCACATTTGGAGAGAGTGTTGTTAGCAAATGATGCACAAATGATACACAGGCATTGTGTATCCTCCTAATGAATTAGAAAAGGAAAAAACCATATATGAATATGTAAATTAAACCTATGTTGTAATGCATTTCTGTAAGGAGATGTTATGGGACAGCACTCTTCTGGAACTTCCTAATTCTTTATGACACAGCAGCATGTATTTTTAATGTGGGGTTTTTTGAGGTAACATCCTTAGCAAAGATCAGTTTTGACAAGTAGCATGTTTCTGTAGTTCAATTGTGGGAACCAACAAAGACCAAGAGGTCTGTACAGCTAACAAAAGCTTGCCTCATAACCAAAAGACATTAACTGCAAATGACTCCAGCTTCCATTATCACCCTGTTATAAGTAGGTCAGAATAAATAAAGCAGTAGATTTAGATTTTAAAAGATAATTATGAATTTGGTATGAATGAAGGCTAGATAAGGTTGCCAGTTGAGAGAAGGTTCACTGAAAACCCAAAAAGTGGGGCTTTTTCACTTTTCAGATTATAAAGCTGAGCAGTAAAACTGCATAAAGGTCTCTGCAATTGTAAGCATGTCAACAAGCTGCCTAAAGGACACAAGTGTGAGGAAAATGCACTCAGAATTTAATGAGATCAGGTAAGCCAAAAAATAAAATTAAGATAGGGTGGTCTAGATAAAATAGTACAAGCTTTTTCAAATAGCTGTCATCTGCAAGAAAAAAGAGGGGTGTTGAATGGAGAACAAATAAATGTATTTGCTAATAAGCAGAAAGATAGCACAGTGTGTACTTTTTTAGCAAACCAAAACAAAGTTTTTGCAGTCAGGCACCTTTGGTTGGCACTTTTAATCTACAATAAGGACGGTTTTAAAAGCCTTTTGTTTCATAAAAGCTATGAGCACAATTTTATTTTTCACAATCAACTTGGGCAGAAGTAGCATCATGCCTAACAGGGGAAAAAAAAATCTTCATTCCAGGGCAAAAAGCATTAAAAAGCACATCAAGTTGTCTGAGAAATCTATCCCTAAAGTGGCATGTAAACATGAATAAAGATTGGCAAAAGCTTGCTCAACTGTAAGCAGTTTGAAAACAATTGTCAGAGAGTCTGATGGTATTTAAACGATGAAAAAGCCATGTGAGTCCGGGAATAAAACTGAAAGTATGTAGAGGCTTAAGTCAAAATCACCATATCTGGATAATTCTTGAAGAGAAAACCCCACAAACAAAGCAGGATCATGGGAATAGGAATGCACCTCTAAACAATCTGGCTTTGCAATAGCAGCATATTCCCAGAACTCCAATTTTATGCCCTGCTTTGGTTTGGATTTTGAATAATCCAAAACTGCCCTAATTTTTTTTTTTTTTTTCTTTCAAGAGACTCCAGTGATGCAAACATGTGTAGAAGGAAGAGGGGAAACATAAAAGGCACAAAATCAGAGTTGGCACATTGAGGTTGTATTACTGTGGTACCAGAGCTGTGGCCGCACTGGCAATTTGGGGGATTCCCGTGCCACATACCCCATCCTGGAGCACGGCTCCCTCTGCACAGTCTTCTCAGGAAAGCACCTGGGTACTTCTGTAAAGCAGAGCTATAACCCTCTCTGTGAATAACGCTGGAAGAGCTAACTCTCAGACTGAGAAATTTGACTCATAAAGCAGACAGACCTAAGTCTGTGTAGTTGTAATGCTCGAAGATTAAACGCTTTTGGTACAAAAATTTGGCTGTGGGGCTGCGAGAATGTCGTGGATTAAGCCCAGCTGGAAATTAAGCACCACAGCTGCTCGCTCAGCCACTTTCCCCCCGCCCTCCTCCCCAGAGGAATGGGAAGGAGAATCAAAAGTAAAACATGTAGGTTGAGCTAAGAACAGTTTAATAATTGAAAACAAAGTACAAATAAAAAAGGTGAATATCCCTTTGGCCAGTTTCGGTCACCCGTCACGGCTATGCTCCCTCACAGTTTCTTTTGTTTACCTTTTCCCCGGTGCAGCAGTAGGCAGATAGAGACAAAAAAGAGCCCTTGGGATAAACACGATTTAGCAAAAAACAAAGCATCAGTCTGTTATCAACATTATTCTCAATCTGAACCAAAAACACAGCAAAGGCTACTGAGAAGACATCTATCTCAGCCCAAACCGGGGCAGAAAGAAACATCTTGATGGAAAGGGAGGGCAGTTGTCGCGTTATCAGGCAACCGATGTAACACCATCGCCACAGAAGAAGCGGTCACACTCCGCCTGTAGCATTTAATCTGCTTTCATGCCTGCTTTCACTGCGCTTCATCCCTCCCCCAGCCCCTGGGCCGAGCCCGGAGGCTCAGCCCCGCTGCCGCAGGGCCCATCTGCCTCCCGGTGCCCGGGGCTGAGCGCTCCTGCGGGGATGGGCTGAGGCCGCGCCCGCAGGGACTCAGACACAGCGGCCGAGGTGCGACCGCCGAGCGCGGCCCCGACCCTGACTGAGGGCACCTGCGGCCCGGCCCCTCAGCCGCCCCCGCCCCGCTGCCTCCCTTCCCTTCCCCTCCCTTCCCTCCGCCGGCC
>VWYO01008368.1:866599-940619 GCA_013400275.1 Rhadina sibilatrix
CTCCGACGGCGGGTGGGCGCGGGCGGCCGGGCCGGTGCAGCCCCCGTTACCCGGCCCGGCCGGCGGTACCGGCGGTACCGGCGGCGGGGGAAGGCTGGGACCGGTGGCGGCGGGGCGGATGCGGGCGGGGAGCCGCTCGCCGCGCCCTGCGGCACCCACCGGCACCCGGCACCCACGCCGAAAGGCTGGCGTTAAACAATACAATACCCCCAGTGTCGGCGCTGATTCGTGCAGCCCAAGTGGCAGTGATTCGGCGTAGTTTTCTCCAGGACTCTTGTTTTGATCCTGTAGCGCGGCGTTATTATAGCGAAATTCTTCCGGGCGACCTGGCGCAACTTTTGATTAAACACTAATTGGGTGTTGGTGCTTTGCTGGTGCAAGCTGAAGCTGTAATGACTAATAATAGCCTGAGCCTTGCGCGCTGAGGATTCTGTAGAATCAGGACAAGAAAGACAAGGAGCGACTGGAGAGGGTCCAGCGGAGGGCTATCAAGATAATTCGGGGTCTGGAGCATCTTTCTTATGAAGAGAGACTGCAGGAGATGGGCTGGTTTAGTCTAGAGAAAAGAAGACTGAGAGGGCATCTCATTTATATATATAAATATCTGAAAGGTGGGTCTCAAGAGAATGGTGCCAGACTCTTTCCAGTGGTGCCCAGCAGCAGCATGAAGAGCAAGAAACACAAGGAGTTCCACCTCAACATGAGGAAGAACTTCACATTGAGAGTGGCAGAGCTCTGGAATCCAGAACTGGAGCCCAGGGAGCTCATGGAGTCTGCTTGTCTAGAGACAGTCAAAATCCACCAGGACACGCTTGTGTGTCACCTGCTCGAGGTGACCCTGTTTTGGCAGGAGGGTTGGGCTGGCTGATCTCCAGAGGTGTCTTCCAGCTCTAATAACTCTGAGAAGGTTATAAAATATGATATTGCTGAAAATCTCACCAGTTCAAGACTGTTTTTCTTAGGCCAAAAAGGACAAGAAGCTCTTTTGAAAGGTCCTTCTGTGGATTTAGAAGGACAGCGTAATGTGCTGAAATCTTAGTCTGCCACCAGTGTTTCAACAGTTAGAGATAATTCTTAAAATTGCGTATTAGAATTGCCAGTTTGCATTAAAGCTCAGGAAGGATGGGTGTCTCTTGACTGCTGGGGCTTTCTTCTGCAATGCTGTAAAAGGAAACAAGGACATATGGTCTTAGTCTTAAGCCTTTCCAAAAAAGTGAAGATAACTCATTAGACAAGTCTAATCTATTTTTTTCCTAATGGGAAATCAAATGAGATACTTCTCAAAGTAATTTGATAACTAGACTTCGCCTTTAAACTTTCCTTTAATACTTGATGATAATTTGATAACATACTTCTGAAGGAAAAGATATTTCTGAACACATCAAAGACTTTCAAGCAACAGGCTCCTTGGTTCCGTATGTACTTTTTTGTTGCCTGTACAAATTAGAGAGACTCTTGTGTACTAATAGGCTGACTTTCATCAAGAAGATAAAAGTGCTTTATTACTGATACTGAGCACTCCTTCTTGCAGCAGTCAAAGATATTTTTATTGAGTGATGGGTTTGCTTTAAAGTTTCCATAGTGAGTGAGGAAGGAATGCACAGAGCATCTTTCCCTGCATGATCAAGCAAGACACTGTGTATGTAAGTTTTTAAAGCTGAGAAAGTGATGAACTTGCATGCTTTGGAGAGGGAAGGAGGAAAGGAGAGGCCATTTCAGAACTGTGATCTAAGGAACAGAGTTATCACATGGAATTGTGCACTATAGGTTGTCTTATCAAGAATCAAATGCATCTTGGCTGGCATTAAAAACTGTGCTAATGCTATCGTGGTTGGACATTTCTTCAGGCTTTTCTTACCTCAGGGATCATACTTGAAAGTTTTGAAGAGGCTGCATTTTTCTCAGTAGACTTCTTGTTTGATTTTTTGATATTAGTGGAAGCAACAGAAGAATAAGATATTAAACATAACTATTTGGTTTAAAGACCTGTTTTGTTAATTCTGCTGAGCAATTTTCCCCTTGAAGTTTGTGCTTGGCAGTCAGTAGAACTGAACTTCTCAGAAAGTACTGAAGTCCTTTATGGAGCTCAAACAGGAGAGCTGCTGGTGAAAATGTTCCCACTTTCCTTGGGAGAAAAGGTTTCCTGTCTCTGGGTTGACATTTTTAGCTCAACTCAGTTCTGATTGCTTTTTGGACTGCAGTCTTGTCCCTCAAACATTAAGCTCTCATGCAGGTCTGCCAGGTGGATCTTCTGTTTGTATGTGATAGTGTTCGGTCCAACTTCACAGCATCCTTTCTTACCTGAGGTGAGCAGTTTGTTTAGGTCATAAAGGAAAAATGGGTGTAGCGCAGATCTGAGGTGGTGGGAAGACACTGCTGTAATTTCCTGGCAGCTAGCACAGTGTTCCATGTCCTGTCCTGAAGTCTTCACATTTAGCCTGTGTAGGACTTCATGTTTTGGCATCATGATGTCACCAAGTAATTCGTGTTGTTCTTGAAAGATGCTGTATCCTGGTTTTCACAGTGGCATGGTGGTGCATGATTTTTTTTTTTCTCCTCACTTTTAGAAAGAGCTGCAGGTAGGATAGTTCACCAATGTCAAAATCTTCATGCTAGCTTCTTGTGGTTTTCTTGTGTGCTGTGTTGTTCTGAGACTTTAGAAGCATAAGGAAAGGTAACAGTTCTCATTCTGAGTAAAATATAGCCCCGTGTTCAGGTTGCAGTAAAGGCTGCAAACTTTATTTATCTATTTATCTATTTATCTATTTATCTATTTATTTATTTATTTATTTATTTATTTATTTCCTCTTGACATGATTTATGGCAAAAACTTATTTTTTGATGAAACTGAGGCTCAATAGGAACAGTCTGTAGGCTTAACGTGTCTCTGAAAAATAAGGCTGAAATGGCTGTTTCTCTAAAATCTCTTATTGGGTAGTGGTTTAAATTTGCTGCTGGACAATACCTAGTTTTAATTTGATCTGACTTGGATAGGTGACAATGTCAAGTGAACTCTCCATTTTGTTGTCAGAGAGGGAGACTGAATTGAGTTAAATGAGTAGCTTTATTTCACTTTGCAGTGCAACATACTGGTTTTATATATGACATAAAGATGCAGCCTTTTTTTTTTAAATGGTTCTTCAAATCCTTAATTTGCTCTGGAACTAATATTTGAGAAGCTTAAGGACCGAATAATTAGGTGCTTAACTATAATCAAGCCTGTGTTTGAGTGGCACATGTAAATACTCTGAAGATTTGCAAGATAGGACATTTGCTGCCTGAAAGTAGTGTGCTGTATTGTGCTAGACAATCTGGCCTTGTCAGATACCCATGTACATCAATATAGAAGAGAAAATTAGAGTAGAAATACTTATCTGGGAAGTGGGAAAACCAGTCAGAGTCCCATTTGAAATTTTTATTCCAGACCATTTCAAACAAAAACAGAGGGCCTGCAATGGTGTGAGAGAAAGAAGTCTGAAAGACACACATAGTTCCTGGAAAAATATCTCCCTTGCATAATCAGGAATACAGACTTAGGAATTTATCTGCCATGGTTCTGATAGCAGTGAGCTGCTTATTGGAAGTTAAGCACACCACTGTAGTACAATATTTTGAAAAACACTTTGCATTTGTTCTGTATTATTGCATCACATTGTTCCTTGTTCTTTTCTCCACCTGTCAACTTAGAAAAATGAATTTTGCTTCCACATTTCATAACTGTTCAAGGTAGAAAAGAAGCTTGAGCCTCCTGTTTAGCAACAAAAGATACATATTGCCATAGAAAGACAACTGTAACAATGATTGTTTGAATTGTTGCCCCTTCAGGTTGGCCTTCGGCAGCTGGATATGTCCTTGCTGTGTCAGCTCTACTCCCTGTACGAATCCATTCAAGAATACAAAGGTGCCTGCCAAGCTGACTCTAACGCAGACTGCTCGTACGCCCTGGAAAATGGATTCTTTGATGAAGAGGAGGAATACTTCTAGAAGCAGAAAGATTCCCCTTGAGGCTGACTGGACTGAGGTTCTTTTGTCCTTCTCTCCCTGTAACACACCTCGACAAGAACGACTGGAATTTGTATGGATCCCTCTTCCTGAGGAGGAACACCCAGCTACCCCGAGTTGTGTTAAATTCTCTTATTTTAACAGGCTGTCAGTACAAGTTACTCATGCAAATACCACTTGAGCAAAGTGCTGTACTTTAACTTTTGAAGAGTCCTCAGACATGCTTGACAAGAGTTTTCAATTTAATTTGGAAGGTGGGTGTTTTCATCTTACAAATGTTGGTAGCTTATAACTGGAATTTTAATAGTGAAGATGGCAGTGACTTCCTGAGTTGTAATAACTTTGTAAGGGGGGAGGGAAGCCTCCGCTGTGGTGTAAATAGCTCTAGGCAAGTTTTTGGAGGGGTCAGTGGCATTGATAAATGCATTTTGAACAGGTATCTGGATGCACATACATCCTCAGCACTATTAAGCTAGTTCTGCTCTTACCGGCTGCATCCAGTTTTGTACTGGATGAATTGTTTACACAGTTAATTTTTTTTTTTTTCTCCTTAAGCTAATTTATTCCTAGCTTACAAGCTGTACATGTGATAGTGAATATTATCAGCAGGGTGGTTTTTTGTTTTTTTTTTTTCTGTTGATCTAATTCACTTTCTTGGTACTGCCACTTGGCGTTAACTTTTATACTCTTCTCTGGATTTCTCGCATCGACGTAGCTCTTTGACCTGCTAAACGCTGCTCTTAAATGGTTTGCTTAGCTTTTACTGCACTGCATAGTAAAAGCACATTTTCAAACATAGTCTGTCTGCCACTGTGTGGCTTGGAATAACATGAACTCTTGTGCAAGTGTTCTTGATCATATGAAGAATAAGGAAACCTCTCATATGACACAATGGGACAAATTGCAATATTTTATACTGGGTGAACTTTGTTGCTGTAAGGTAGATGACAGCTCTTTTTAAAAATGCGAAATAAGTATTTTGAGCACATACTTTGCATATGTTAAAACTTTTTATACTAACTTGTTCTTCGAAATATAACTTATTTTTGTTTTCAGAACTTACTAAAGCACTTGGTTAAGTTTTTATTAATTCATAGTGTGAAATGCTTAATCAGCTGAGAGTTGCCAACTATCTGAGTTTTCACCCTTCTCTATTTTAAGTAAAATCAACTCCCAATGCGATATCAGTTTCTAAAATTTAATTCTGAAGATTGCTGGAAAGCACAGTGCCTGAATATTGACACAAGGTAATAATTAAGGGCTTAAACCTCAAAGGGTTTTTGCATGGTTCATGTCTGGCATGCATGCAGTTTGCAGGAAGAATTGGAGAGCACATTCTGGGGTACCTCCTCTGTTAGTTTTTAACAAAGGCTAGGATGTTTCAGTGATAGAAGCCACGAGACTTCCAGGGTGCATTCCCTCTAAAACTGGCTTATTTTAGTGGAATTCAAAGGCCACAAGAGTAAAGACTGTGCTGTAATTGTGTATGTGTGTAAGTTCTTAATCTAGTCTGTGGCAGTGGTTGGATATTTTTTTAATGTCAATTCTGGTCTAATTGCTTCACTCACCCAAAACTAAACTGAATGATAAGGAAAACACTGATAATTCAGATAGTTAATCTGTACTTAAAAGTTGTGTGCCTATGTGTGTATACATGTATAAATATATATACACACACGTTTACATGCAACTTTACGCTTTGACTTATGAATGTATAAGCTTTTAGTATAATTTGCTGTGCTTTTAGTATTTACAGGAGGCTTTTTCTAGTCTGTTGAAGTACTGCTATTTTCTTGCTCTTCCCCAAAAATAAAAAGCATGATGTTTAGCATAACTTTTTAATGTTGTGTGTATTTTAATCTGCCTTTTCAGTGAAGACAAACCCTACCCCTCTTCCCAACCCTCGCATAAGAAAACTAGGACTAGTCATCACCCTGGACTGAAAAAAGCAAATTTTAAATTATACTGGAAAAAGTTCCACCTACCTCTGTTTGCAGTGGAATTTCCTGCTTCTCTGTCTTAATTGGATTTTGCTTGGTTTTGAATTCAGAAGAAAATGCTGTTTCTACTACCAAAACTAATGGTTCTGTTTTACAGATCTTTAGACAGTGCCATTCCTTAATAGCCTTTGTGGTGAGAATGAACTTCAGCAAAACTCACAGTACTTTCTCTTGTATAAATTAAAAAGCAAAATTATTTATGTTTCTAATCAGGCTCATGATTTGGGCAACATGGAACATTTGGCTGCTCTTCCCTGTACCAAGGGAAGAATAAAAGTTCTTAAAGCATCACTCCACAAAATTTGGACTGGAAACCAGGATGGCTTATAAGGACTTTCTAAGTTTCCAGCACCCTGTCCCTTTTAATAACACCATCTTGCAAGGGAGAGATGTTATAGTCTGTATTCCTAAGGAAAACTCAAATGCCATAAGGACTGGCTAGCCAGATGAAGGTTTTAAAACAAGAATAAATTTGTTATTAAGTCAATAAGCAGCTGTTCCAGAGGCTGATTCCTCTGCCTGATGTTGCAGTTGTGAGCTGTATCTCTTTACCACACTATGACAGCACAAGGCAGGGGAATTACTCTGAAAGAGAGGTGCTTGGTAGGAAAGTGTAACTTAAATACTGAGTAGTTGCTACAGGCAGCTTCAATTCTGAGTTTGGTGTGTGCACAACAGAATGGAGTCACATTACTACAAAAGCTTCCTACCCATGGTCCAAACCACATCCCAACACAGCTTTCCTATGTTGATTCCATAACCCCAGTTCATCTTAACTCCTAAGTTTTTAAGGGTATAGTGAAAGAATCTCTACACAGTGAACACTGCAGAACTTTTCCAGTCCCACATAGCACATGCAGTAACGAGCAGGCCCAGGAAAAGACAGGTTTACAAGGAAACAAGAACAGCCAGGCTCCTGCTGCCCAGAGGTGGAAAACTCTTGAGTACAGCAGTTCAGAGGGCAGTCTGACCTGGGTAACTTCACTGGCCTTTCTCCAAAGGGCCTATACATGTGGTAAAGCAGTTGGAAATAATTGTTCGTTCTCCGCTAGCTGTGCTTGAAGTTTTATTTTTACTTCAACAGCATATCACCCTCATTCCATTGCTATGACAACTGCAGAGTCATACTGTCATAATTACATTACAGTTTAGTTCCCTGGAAATTTCCTTAGTCTACAAAAAGAGAAGAGTCTGGAAGGAGTGCTCCACTTTGGAGAAAGTGGGTGCCAAAAAGTAATGGGGTGCTGATACCATGGCTAATATAACAGATGAGCATTTAGGTTCAGCTTCAGCTCCTGGTAAAGTCACTGTCAGTGCTATTGACTTTAGTGCAGATTGACTTCAAAGCAGGGATATTTCCTAAAATCAGAATTGCTGTTTGTTATTTGCAAGACCGTGGAACAGTTTATACTAAGGTACAGGAGGTATTCAAATACACACTACAAATGTGTTGCTAAAAGGTACTGCTTTAATGCACTGAAATGCAGTAGGCAATCATTAGAATAACTTGTAAAAAGCATGAATGTTGCTTCAAAGTAAAAGTTTTCCAATAAAGGTGGGGCAAAATTGCACCCACTTTATGCATAGTTCAGATGCATCCTTAGAGACTTTAGTGCAATATTTGGTGTAGTCACGAAATCGGAAGAATTAGGCAAAAATTATTATAGAATTTATAATTAATTTAGTTCCTAATCATAGGTAACCAGATCATTTTATGTGGCTTTTAAAAAAAGTTGTTTTAAAATTATGTTTACAATTTTTTGTAAATAAGACTGCAGAATTTTAGATGCAATGGAGAGAGTAGCAAAGCCCCCACAGTGTTTATAATTGATCCACTTAGTACTTATTTACAAGCCTTTACAAAACCACAAGGTTTTGTGTCACATCTAGCCTTCATCCTAAGGAAACAAAGCGTATGCAGTAAATCTGTCCAGGCATTTTCCATCAGTCTGCCTGCTATAAACTAGATCTGATAGGAAAGAAGTTGGAAAGTTGCTCCGTTCTTAGAAACCTTGTAAGAATTTGGAGCTGGAGGAGGAGAGAGACTTAACTGCTCCCTCCTTGGTTAGGGTCACAGGTATAATTCCCCTTTTGGTTTCTGTTTGGCCACCCAGCTGTGCAGCTGCTGGCAGCCCTGCAGCAGCCAAGGCACTGTGGTGCTGGGTGCCAGTGGGGCACGTGGGAAGGAGGTGAGTCTCAGCACATCCTTTAGAGAGAGGATGAAAGCTGCAGATACGTCAAGGGCCCTAGGAAGCCCCCAGGTGCTGCCTTCAGGACTCAGTGGGATGCTGGAAGGGAAGAGCAGTGGGGAAGAGTGTTACAGTTTCTGCAGGCGGGAGTTTGGCACAGTTTGGAAGGAGATGCTGAGGTCCTGGGACATGAGTTCTTTAAAATCCCATGTTTGATTAGTTCTGCTGCTGATGCCTTGGGGGATTTTTCATATCCTATTTTGACCTGTTTTAGAGACTGGGGTTATGCTATTTGTCATACTTTTAACGTGACAGTCATTTGTTGCAGGTACACACTTTTGCTTAACTGGAAAGAATATGTTTTCTTTGACTTTATTTAGCTGCCTAGCTAAAGCCATCCATTTTCCTTGAGGAATTAGATTGCTCTGAGGGCAAAGGAAACTAATTCCCCCACTCTGCTGTTCAGCTGGCTGCTGGGGAGGAATGTGAAATGGAAGGATTAATGAGGTACATGCCAAAGGGAACCCTAACAACAGGTCTTTTCTCCAATGCACAGCTCTGTCTGCCTTCAGCCACTTTGCAAGAATCTACTCTGTTTTTGTGATGCCTGCCTGTGCAGGATACATTACCACAGAATTTTGAGGTTCATACTCCTTTTCATATACTACAGCATTTTCCCAGAGAACAACTCCACAGAAGTACATTTTTCCATCTATTATCTTTGGTTTATTTGAAGTTATTACATTCAAATAGTAACAACTATTGACAATGCTGCATGACCTAAGGAAATAACTTGTTTTCTTAGCAAAGTAGTAAAAGATTTCTATTATTTGCAAAGTCATCCTCTATTGATTTTAACATTTTCTGAGTTTCCAAGCTCCCTATATGGTAAAGCCTCTTAACTGCTTATTCTATGATCCTGGGCACTCCAGCTCTGCAGGCAGCTTTACAAACACCCAGGGTCTGCTGTGAGGGCTCAGTTCTGCCAAGGCTGAAAGAGCCTGGGGAGATCTGTGCACAGAGACACACTCTCTCCTGAGCTGAGGTGGTCTGGAAGAGCTGAGGTGCCCTCACAGAACCCAGATGTTCTCTAGGGATTAAGGCTTAGGTAAGGCTGGATTCATGCTGGACTGGCACCCGCAGCTTGTGGGGCAATTGCATCTTGTAAGGAATGAAGAGGATTAGTAAGGGGTTCTCACTGAGATGACTCACTCAGCAGTGAGTTTGGATATTTGGTTTTAAATGATAGAGGAAGTTTGGAGGGGATGAATATTCACTGCAAAGGTCTCTCTCCCTTAGTTTTTTGTCCCCCTCTCTTTCATCTGTTCTAGTCACAAAACTTAATTAAATGAATGTGGAAACAACCAGCCCTAAGTAATGAACCCCATATCTGATTTCAGAGGAATGTGCTTTTAGCAGTAGAATTTACATTTTTCAGATAAGGCTGGTATGCAAGTTAAAAAGACAAAGCCATCTGCTACTGAAATACAGACTTGTGACTATTTTGGCTCTTGGAGCTTTTGCCACAGATTTTAAATGCACTTGTACTAAGACTTTATTAAGATAATGTCTTCAAGAGAATGTAATCTTTCAGAATCCTTCAGCTTAATATGAGAGGAGAAATCCCATGCAAATAATGGATTGTTAGAATTTAGTGGCCAAAGCAGACTGTTTAGAATTGTTAGCACATAGAGCTCAGTTCTATGTCAAACCACTGCCTTAAATTCATGTTAGCAGTTCAATCCTCCTTGCAGTGCTAACTGCTCACTTTCAGAAACCACGAGCATTTCTTCCACAGGTCAGAAACGTCCCTGTGATTATCTGGCTAGACACAGGAGTAAGAGTTTGTGAGCTCCTTTTGGCTCAGGATACCAGGCGCTGTCACAAGCAATAAAGTTGCCTGTCTGAGCCCTACCAGCTCTTGCTTAAACTCTTCTGACTCGTCAAACAGCAGAACCTTTTAAATCATTTACAAGCAGGCAGTGTAATAAGGTCGTTACTTCAGTTATGAAAGCACCTGGATGACAGGGACGGGACATTTTGTTGGGTTTTTTTTCTCTCAACCTTTTACAGTATCTTTGGTTGCCTGAATCTTGATTTTAACAAAGCACTAATTATTTGTACTGAAAGGCCTCATGGATATTGGAAAATTCAAACATTGCATGCAGAGGTGAGCTAACCAGCAAAGTTTTGAACAGGTAAAGTACAGGCTTAAACAGGACCACATTTTAACCTATTCCATTACTCCTAAACAACATCAAAGGCTGTTTGTATTGTGGAATAAAATTACTTCTTATATGCTATGTTGCACTAAATGTAAACGACTGAAATACTAAAATAGTTTGGTATAGGGGAAGGACATTTTAGCAGAATCAGCTGAAACAAATAGTATATCAAATCAGAGACAAAATTAATTTTTCATAGCATTAGAATATCAAAGCTCTGTTACCATTTGATTTTTGTCCTGTATGATCACAGCATGTCTACAATCTTTAAAATAACCTTGCTCTTTCTGACTGATACTTAGTTATGATGCTCAAACTGGAGAAGCATTTCCTTAAATACCTTGCATCAATACATACAACCTGTAGAGAGAATGGACTATATAGCACCTATTCAATGTATAATTTGTGTGCCTTTTTAGAAGCCGACATTTATGGACAGAGTTCTAGTGTATTTTTGGAGACCATCATTGCACAGTTGCTTGCATACAGGATTAACCCTTAAGAATAAATGAGAGAAGTAGAAATTTTCAGTAATCTCTGTGGGGAAGAAGGAATTCTGGTTTTTGCATATCTTTTATCCTGTCTCACGTCCTTTCTTATAGGATTTGCTTGAGGTCTGAGTTCTCATATGTAAATAGGTTTGTCTTGTCTCCAGTGCTTTGTGTGATTACACAATAGGACTTTTTTCACTTATCACTAGCCAGTCATTCAAAAAGTCCTTTCTGTTTCTGTTGCAAATGTAGGACTGTTTGAGGCTTTCAGTGTTCCTTCTTCTCACAGAGAATAATACTCTTTTCTGTGCTTTTGAATGCAGGTGTGTACAGGCAGAATACATCAATCAGTGAGAGAAGCCAAGCATATCTCGTTATTACTACAGACATTTATTTGTGTAAGCATCTGCTAAAAAGTGTGCCCACTAATGAAAATTTACACTACAATTTCTTTTGCAAATTAGGAGGGAGTGTGTACGGATGTATTTATTCTCCAGGAACAGAGATCTCAATGCACCATGCCCATTCTCTCATTCTCTGAATTACTTTCATTTGTAGGCACTGACTGTATTTTTGTTTCAGCTTAATGGTGCTGCCCAGTGCCCACATCCTTACAAAAAGTTTGTAGTAGACCTGAAGAGGTGCAGGCTGCCTTGTTCATTTAAAATTAAATCTTTAATGCTTTGTGGTTCTGCAGCCAAGGAATTTGATGGATTTTTGTCACTGGTTTAGCAAGGCTAAGCAGGGGTAGGGGAATAGGAAGCATGCAACCTGGAGAATAAAATTGAAGAACAGAAACTTTCTAAAACACCAAGCCACCATCTTCACAATGGATTTCTCAAGTAAAATCTTGTATTTTCACAAAATCATATTGCTTGAATAAATGGTCATAGTTGAAAAACAACTGAGCATCAAACTGCCACTACTCACAGGAGGAGCTGATAGGTCTCCTAATTTAGGAAAGGCAGCTTAGGTTGGTCTCTGAGAGCCAGAATCTCTGCCTGCCAGGGAGAACATCTGTCAGGAGTGCCTATCCATCCCAGCGGCTGGCGGAAGGACCAGATGACCTCTGAGATCATTTCTAGCCCTGCCTGATTCTGTGAAAACAAAACTGTTCCCAAGGGGGTGGCAGAGGCAGCTGCCTGCTCAGGACAAAGAGCTGAGCCTTCAGCAGCAGCTGCTGCAAGGAGTTTAGAGGAGAGCACTTTCCAATATAATGGCATGAAATGACAGATGGCACCTTCCACCCTGCCATTATAGCGAGGAAGGATCTGCGCACCAGGGCTTCCTGTTTTGCCATCCTCTATTAGATGGTGTTGGAGAGGATTAAAAACACCTCTCTGGACTTTCAAAGTGCTTGTGCAGCTGAATTAGATCAGAATCACCACGCTGGCATTTTGTTACATAAAAGTAGCCGACTAACAATGAGACGAGGGAGACATGATCTTTACATGCTTCTGATACTGTTTTATCAGGGACATGACTTTTTTTTAAACTGATACAATCTGTTCTGCTGCACAATACTCAGACTGTTGTGGGAGGAGGGTACCTTTCTGCTGGTGGCCTTTTCTTTCAGTGTAGGACCTTTAAACAGACAGAAGCTGCACCATTTCATACATGGGTAAAGCAGAAAATGCACAGGCTGTAGGAACAGGATTGACTTTCCTTCCATTTACACACATCATTTACATAAATTGCACAATTCAGTTGAGCAAAAAGCTATTTTAGGGGAAAATCCACTTAAAGAAGTGCAAAATACATTTGAAAAGATGCGATTTTTAGTATAAACTAAGTCTTGTCATGTGGTTGTGTAGAGAAATGAGTACCTGCCATTGTGTTTGTCCACAGCAAAGTTAATTTGCTTCTCTAAAGCAAAGGGTCCAAAGAATATCCACCATTCCTGGAAAGAATTCTTCATGAATCATCAGTGTTTTATTTTCATTTTTCTCTCTCCCAGGACAAAATGAGTAAGAGGTGGATTGTGCTTTCCTTGCTGTGCAACCCGTCTGCTGTTTTCACACTACTAAGTATGATAAATGTCCTTAGAGGGAAACAGATTCCTGCTTTGGACAGATTTATAAGGCGTATGCTCAATGTGATACATTCACTTTTGGTCCCTATCCTGCAAAATCCAAGACATTTTTTTCCGATGCTGGTATGTGACATGTCATTATCCAGTGGATATTCTCAATGGGAAATGTTTTCTTCCTAGTTATTACTACACTTCTGTTGACTTTTGATTTTCAGTGATCAAAAGAACGCTGTAGCCCTACTGAGAGAAAGAGAGGCTATCTCTGCTGTAGTCAAGACATGATACATATGTGGCTTTGATGGTTAGAACCAAAGCTTTATTCTGGAAGTGAAGTGAGAGACCAAAGAAAGGATCAAAGTTAAGGAGTGATGCATCTATGACAGCATCAGTTGGACTGCAGCTTGCCTGGCAGGAAATCACTATAAAGGTAACACCCACAGATGCTTACAGAGTGAATAAGCAGTTCTGAGGAAGGAGTGCAAGGTGAGTAGAAGTGCTTCTATTGCTGAGGTTTTGTTTTCTTGTTTAAATCTGTGCAATGTTATTGAATTTGTTTACTGAAAAGATATCAGTGGTTTATAGTATATTTTAAGAATTTTTTTATGCAAAATGTACCAGTGCTTTCTACCTCAAAGTCTCAAACTGTGAAATAAAGTACCTTATTTGTTCTTTTAGATAGGTGAAAGTACAATCAGCTAATACGCCAGTTCCCTTTGCTCCAAGTTTTTTAACTAATTTCAGATTTATTTTGGCACACAACAGCTGGAATAACTTCAAAATCATGAAAAAGGATTAGTGATTTGCTGTATATACCCCTGAAAGTCTTCAGATGTATACATTCTAGAACTGTGTGCCATTGAGGGTCAGAATTAACGCTCCCCTTGGTATAACAAAGACTTTAAACATGTCACCTTTAATATTCACATTCTCTGGCTCCGGGCATGTCTGTTTCATAGCTGACATTCACGGTGTTGACTGACTCCTAACAACCTGCAGCTGAAAGGACTTAATGCTTTTCATCTTTCTAAGCAGACATGAACAAGTTAATCCTCCCCCAAATCCTGTGATGGTAGAGATACAATCATTTTATGGAGCCACATATATTACTTGCTCAAGGTCACAGCACTGGTCGGTCTTCGAGTCAGGATTAGGATTCAGGTCTTAATTCAGGTCCCCAGTCCTGTGCTCAGAGAGCCATGGCACGCACTTCTGTGTGGCAAAACAGTTCTTTTGCCTAAAAAATGTCCTTAGAATTATGGTTAGAGATTGTAAGAAATCAAGGGGAACATCTGGATTTATTTCAGCAGCAGCCAGCACATGTGCAAACTCTTAAGTTCACACTCTTATGCTTCTAAGTAAAGGAATTTAAACAACATTTTTACCCAGGGGAAACCCAAACAATATCTATTATTCTAATGAATAGCAATTAAAACATCATTAGCAGTATTCCCTAGTTGCTTTGCAGACCTGTCATTTGTCTACACAGAGCTCAAAAAAAGCTTTACAAATTTAGGACAGCAGATCATGTTTAGGAAAAAGATTTTATGAAGCTCCTTATGTTCATATCTTCTTTCTTGCCACCTCAGTAATACAGTAAGCATTACTGGTAAAACTAAGAAGGTCAGAACAGCTAAGAGGCAGGAAAGAAAATGGGAATCTTGTTATGTACAGCTTCCTGCAAATTATAACTGCAGAAACCTGAGTATCAAATTAATTCATAAACAAAAACCCTATTGATTTTTAGCAGTGGAGGAATGCATTCATCCTCTCTCTTGCCACATGAAACTTTGCAGAGTTTGCAGAGTTGACAAAACTCAGAATAACCCCAACTTGTGGGACTATTTAGGTTTTTAAGAGAGGTCATCCTGAAATAATCTGTATTTCATAGCTTTTGTAGTTGTATCTTGAATTGACCTTGATACCAAGTCACCAAAACAAGTATTTTGTGACCTGTTTTCATCACTAATTTCATTCTCACTTCTCCAAACTGAAGGTGGATTTTATTTTTGAAAGCTTGGGTTTGTGATTTTAAAAACCAAAAATTATTCCAAGAACATGTATGTAAGAATGTCTGTGTGTTCCTTCCAGTTTTGAAATCAACAGAGGTTTCCTTATCAACAGAGGTTTCCTTATTAACTCCAGATGGCACTGCAGTGCTTAACACCACTGGGCTGGGGAGAGCTCAAGGAATGCAGAAGCAGGCAAGCCCCTGAGAAACAAGGGCCTGCTTGTTTTATGAGAAATCAGCTAATAGTTTTCCAGTACAGATATCCTACTCTGCTTTCAGTTGGTGAAGACTGGGCTAACAAATGGCAGCTTATATGCCTCTGAGATAGGACTGGTGTGGAAGAAAGGGCTCCCTTGTCTGTACGTGCAGGTCACAAGGGTAGTAGCCCTCGCACCAGCAAAGCCTAATGCAGCACACACTAATGCAGAATAAAGGGAGAAGCTCTGCTGTTGCACAGCTCTTCCTATTCAGTGACAAATTCTATCGCTGTACAATTGGCAATTCTGCCTTATACAAGTGTATTTTCAAAGCTGTAGTGCAAACCATTGATGTAATGAGGTTACTGGTATTTTTTCTAGGGAAACTCATAGACTTTACTGCTTGGAAGACATCTTTTGCTATGTCATGTCACTTAGACTATTAAAAAAAAGTCTGCAATAAACGCTACTCTTCTTTCACGTTCATAATTTGTAAACTTGGGAGTAGGATTTTTTATATTTGCTTAATGATACACGCATAAACATCTATACTGTATATTTTCTAACCTATTTTCCTTGAGATGCTCTCTCCTTAGTTTTTATTGCCATCTTAATTTTACAGAAGTCTGCCAGACTCCTACCCTCTCTTTTAACCCTCCTTAGCTTTTACTGTAATTCTCCAATTTTGCATACACTAATTTCTAAATATTTGCTACATGGCCTATGGACCCACAGAAGTTCTCAGCTCCCACTGCACAATCACTGAGCCATTGCCCAATCCAAGTGTCAGTAACACCCCTGGTTCTTCTGTGTGTTTCATGCAATGGAGTTCTGAATTTGCTCTGTAGGCCACAATACTCCTTCTGATTCCAAGCAAAACTCACAGAGTTTCTATAGGTTCACTTCCAGGCTGCTGTATTTTTAACTCAAATCCTCCCCTATAAGTTAATGAAACAAATGATGATACATAGAAAGGGCTATTTGCCATCCATCTCCCTGCACAGGTAACTGTTTCATTATAGAAACTTTACGGAAAAAAAAGATGACTTCAAAAGACAAAAAGGAGTAAAAGCAAGAGAGATGTGATGGTTTTAAACAGGCAGAACTTTAAAATATTCTTGGTTCTCTCCAAAGCACCATATACTTTCAAAAGCATAAAAAATGCACTTATCTGCCCCCCACCCCTCCCCAGTGGGTGTCCTTAAGCTCCCCCTAGATTTATGAAATATTATTGTATTTGTCATGTTAGTTTTGGTAAATGAGTAGCTTTAACACCAAACAATGCTGAATGCCCTACATTACCAATGATGCCTCTTAAGACTGAGAACCTGTACCACACCTGCTTTTGTTGCACAGCTCTGGAGCTTTTAATTGTCTTCTCTTGCTTCAAAGTTGTGTAAGGGCAGTGGTGGCTCCTGGCAGCATTACAGAGTGCATAACTAATACATTATCGGTGTATGTGGCACAACAGGTAAACACTGCTTCTTTCAGAATGTGTTCATGTCCATTCTAAATATTCTGGAAAAAAAACCTCAGAAAACACCTGAAATCAGTTTTTAAAAATTCAAAATGTTTAATTTAAGAAGACCATCCTCAAATAAAATTTATATACATTGTATTTACAATTTTGCTGCTGACAACATCATGTTTACATATAATAACCTGCATTAGTTATATCTAAATGGGCTCCGCTCAGCCTCTAGACTGAAACCCACGCCAGACCAAGTATCTGAAAAGAAACCAAACAAAAATCCCCTTTTGTGGGGGGGATAGATAACCATGATGAATATAAAAAAACCCAGAACAACTATAACCTAAGAAGAATAAACCAAAGCACTGTTGTTACATTGTTAGACAATCAAAATTGCCATTAAAAATCATGCACATTTTTCTCAAGAGACATCCAGAGTTGTGGTGGATGTCTAGATGTCAGATGCTCACCAAAACTGCTCTGTCACTCCCCAGGTAGCACTGGAGAGAAAATAAAAGGAAAGGCTCACTGGTCGAAATAAGAACAGGGAGCGTTTAGTCACCAGTTACTGTCATGGACAAAAGACTCACTTGGGGAAATTAATTCATTACCAATCAAATCAAGAATCTCACATACTTAAAAATGTTTCAGTTTGGGGCTCTTTCCTGTCTCTGACATGCTCAGAAAGTTGCAATGTGTAACACAAATGACAAAAGTGCTGTCAGCCTTTGATTTAATGAAAGAGAATCAGCAACCATTTGATTTTCTGATCAAGTAACTTGCATACCATGGGCAGTTCCATCAGACAAACAAGTTTGATGACTTCTGTGGTCATAATCTAGACTTACGCTAAACCTGTTGGGAATTAACTTGAAGATGTTGCAAAATGGTTTTTTGATTCATTCTGGAAAACACAGACACGAGACAGGATCTGAGGAAAACAAAGAATGGAAGTAATCCCTATGGATAATACAGCCTTCCAGAACTCGAGCAGGATAATTAAATATTGGATGGAACGAATGGAAACTGGTCTGCACAAAAGTGGGTTTGTGTCCTTATTACTGTCTTGTGGAAACTGATTCTGTCAGTTCCTTTGTGGGCCACTTAGCTCTCCTTTTGCCTGCTGAGGATGAAGGTGCAGAACTTCTATCAATGTCTCTTCGTTAATTTAGGCCGAAACATTTTTGTTTGTTTGTTTTTAAAGTACTACTCTGTGGCTGAATGGCCTCATGTTTCAGTTTTTGCTTCCACTAAATGTACAGACAGATGAGGACTGGGTGGGGGGGATGTGACTTAAGTGCATGTGAACCTGTGAACAACCTGCATGTTGGGGATCAGTCCTTTCACTCTCAGCTTTCAGAACAAAGCAGCATTTATGAGCTCGCAGAAAATTTCAAGTATTTATGAGACCACCTAAAATTTCAAGCCAGTTTAAACCTATCTTTCCTAGAGATTTCTCTAGAACTAGATATTTTATTATTTTGGATTGTTACACAAGCATTCCAGAGAATGCAGCTTGGTTTTCCCATTGTAGTTTCACTCTGGAATACTTGCCTTTTCTCTCATAAACTATTTGTAAATGTTCATTTTTCTCTTTGAAAATCTGATTTTGCAGAAATATAAATTTTGGCTTTTACATTTTTTCCACTGACTCTCTTCCTCTTAAGGGAACAATTAATCCTCCTCTCTCTGCCAAAATGCATTGATTGGTAGCAGGGCTGGGTTTTTTAAAACACCTTTCTTCTTACAGCCACAGCTATGCAGCCAGATTTATAAAACTGTTAGGATATGAAACATTCATATTTTTAATGGGAAAATAAACAACCTAAGGCTGAGTTTTATGGCTCAGCACAGTAAATAGCCAAACTTCTAATTTTTTTTTATTATCTATCACTTTCTTTATCCCTATTAAAACAGTGTTTTTGCAGCCTGCTGGCAGAGATCATTCTTAGAAAATTATCATCATGTTGTTGGTATTTCTTCACTGGTCTGACATTTCAAACATCCCATCCCAATTTCTGGAACAAGAAGACCACACCATTTTCCAAAATTAATCCAAAGAAGATAGCAAACCAAGGGAGTATTCGGTTCAAGTTCAAGGTAACTGCAAAAGAAAATAGAACAAATTTATCATGTACCATTGAAGAAGAAATCCTGTGAGAATTCATATTAGTTTGTATATATAAGAAATCACACAAATTTGTTAGAAGTCTGCATTCCAAAGACATGAATAAAATTAATATAAAATTTTCATTTTTCAGAAGCTCTAAAGAATTCTATTTTATGTTTCAATGATCCATGAGTTGTTCCAGATTGTAACGGATGGATCTGGTGGATATAATACCATATATACAAAGAGATGATGGTGAGATAAGAGGTACTTTTTTTCTTCCTTTTTAATTTTTTTTTATTTCAATCCCTTTCAATTAAAGTTTAAAGAACACCGTTTTAAACTAGAGCTATTTTAGCCATGTATCTGATATAGATTAAAAAGATAACAATGACTTCTGTAACATCAGCAGTCTCTCACACATAATCTATACACATAATGCAGTAATAAAAAAATGCAAAAATGTACCTCTAATTGCCTGAGAGTTTGATATCAAGACAAACATTTTTATAAATGCAAGGCACAAAGGCGTGTAGTCGTGCTCCCAAATAACAGCTGGAATTAGCAGAAGCTTTCCATAGGTGGACAACAGCAGTGCTTTGAGAAGTAAAATGAAGTCAGACTTTCTTTTCAGCATCTCAGGCGTCATCCACCACAAGGTAATAAAAATGCCAATGAAAAATGAAGTTTGTTCTAAAAGGAAATAAGAGGCATTGGAAAGAGAGAACTAAATGCCAAAAATCAAGTCCAGTTCTGAATGAATTTCAGTAAAATGACATGTCCCAAATGCAATGGAGTCACTTTTTAATGGCCATAGGCAAATACAAATGTTCTCTCTCTTCTGTGTTCCTTTTAAAAGCCAAATATTCCTTAAACCAAATCACTATCATGACATTCAGAACAATTCTATCACAAGATTCTATCTGTAGGATTATCATATTTGTGATTTCTGACTCCACTAGCACAGGAAATTAAGCCTAAGAACCTTTTCACTTTCACTTTTTAGCAACAAGAGAGGGTTGTTTGGTTTTTTTTTCAACTGTTTGTTAGACTGTAAAACAAAATCAATCCTTGTCTTCTTTGCAAAAGGTCACCAGCAATGAACCCTTTTCATTCAGCATGAGAAAGAACACTGAGGTGAAAGTACCATTGAGCTACCAGACTTTTTTTAACACCACTCCTGTGATATGCTGGCATATGTCAAAGAAACTCCCACAATAACTGTAATAGATGAGTCACAACTGAAAAATCAGTTCAGTATTTTTACTGACATATTATAAAAACCTACTTAAAACAACATTAGACAATAAAGGATTTAAATTAAGCTCTGAATGTGTAAGAAAAATACTAGTTTTAGTCTGCAAGTTTGATTTAAATACTATCATCTGAAAAAGTATGAGGAAAAAATGTTTTAACCAGCGTAGAACAAAACTGCTCCTCTGCCTTCAAGTATATTTGCTTAAAAAAACAACCCCAAACAGCTTTTCCCAATTTAGTAAGGTTGTATCACCTTAATGAATAATAAACCTTGAAATCAACATGAAACATGGAATATGGCTGAGCTCTATATTGATCTTCAAACTGACAGACATCAGGCAAAGATTTCTGGCCTGATATCAATAGATATCAGGCAAAGATTTCTGAATATTGCCGCTTTTTAGCCTCTTTATATCTAATGCTGAATGTATCAGTCTGAACTCTAATCAGGATAAATAGGCATTTGCATTAAATGCAGGCAAATTAGAGAGTATGTATGTAATTGTGTAACCATACTGGGTTGGACATCACATCCATTCTGTACCAGTTTTTGCAGTATGGGCTTGAAGTTCTTCAGTGCCTAATACATATCACCAATCTTACCTAAAGAAGCTATGCCAAACATTCTATAAAAGTCCCATTCTTTGGCATATCTGATTAAGTCATCAGGATCTGTATTTTGGCTTGAATCCTGTAGTTGCAACCACCTGAGATAAGCTTCACAGAGCAGACAAAATATGCAGAGCTTCCCATGAATCTGGGAAATGAAAGAATAATAGAAGAATTAGTATTAAATCAGCATAAATTAAAGCATTAGTATGAAATCAGTACTTAAAATAGATTTCAACACCTCTACAACAAACTCTGTAGGTGTATTACTTTTCTTTAGAATATAAGCAAAATTACTTCTGTTGAGCCACTAGTTTAGCACATCATCTGTTAATGTGATAGTCAAATTACAACATGTACAAAACTGCATGAACAGTTCTGTACAGAAGAAGGTATATAACTGGTTTCTAAGGCCTTATTCATACTATTTTAAAATTGGGAAGGCTGTTGAGCTAGGAAGGAAAAACCAAAATTGTGCCATAGCTAGTAGAATTAGATAGAATACTATCTAAAATTTCAGTTTAACAGCAACTACTCCATTCAGCAAACTGGTTTAAGTACACTTATTTCTCTTTTTTCCTGGGACAATCTCCATTAGAAGAAACTGGTAGTATAGTTATACAAGAATATTTCTTAGTTCATATAAGGGTGAGACACCAAAATTAAAGGGAGCAGTTATAACCAAACAAAACTATTTAAAATATCTTCTGAAGTGACTGCAAAAATTATGTTGTGAGGGCCAACAGTTGGCATGTTTCCACATTAAACAGTCTATAAGTCAGCACATATGAGGTGATTTCTAGGTTTATACGGATTTAAACAAGCCATAACAATTTCTGTGCATGGATCCTACTTTCTCCATTGGAGACAAGTTATGCCAACTGCACATACATGCACAGACTTTGTCAGTTTAAAATTCAACTCAATTTATTTGAATAGATGAACTTTTCACAGACAGTCCTTCCAGAAGCTGCACAGAAAACATTACCAGTCTTCAGAAGCACTGAATTAATTAAAAATATTTAGATAGATTTATAAGTGAAAGATGAGGCAAGTGTATTTATCTACACTGCTTAAACTGGCTAAGAGGTACCAACATGAACAGAGAATACACTTATGTTTAGAGATTTTGCTCTATTTTAGCTTCCCTCTCCTGGGAAATCAGTCCTTAAAGTAAAAATATGCAATACTAAAAAGCTACACCCCTACACTCCAGCCTGGCCAGCCCAACTATGTAATTCTGCATCAACCACGCTTCAAGTGAAAGCCACCATCTTTTGCACTGGCTTTGAGGGCATGGTTAATTACACAGGAAGAAACTTGTGAGAAATTAGTACAGTAGGTTTAACCGGCATTAACAAATTAACAGTATTGTTAATTTGGTACACTATACTCCTATAGCTCATTTCAAAAAGAATTGTTTCCAACAGAAATTTACTTTGGAAATTAACCTGCAATTAGATCTTTCTCTTACAGTGTAATTTAGCACATCATCCTTTTAGCATCAATTAACGTGATAGGCAGATTAGAGGGTATAGAAAACTGCATGAACAGTTCTTTGCAGTTCCTTCTCTTTAACATGTAAGATTACTTTGTATTTGCTGGTACTGCAGCATCACTTCTGTGAAGACAGAAGCTGTCTTAGTAACAGTGGGAATTTGAGATTCCACGTGTTCTATTAATGATATAACTGGTTCAGCTTGCTGAAATCTCTGGAAGGGGAGGACACGAACAGTCTTTAAAGTTTTCAACTATTACTATTATTCATTGACTTACCAAGCCTAAGTATACTTTTAACTAAATATATTTTAAATATATTTTTTTAAAAAAGGTAGCAACTTACATTTATCTTTGTATTGAAAAGAATGTGCCTGTATGCTTGTGCTTTGCATAAAACAGCATTAATCAAGATGATAACAGGATCATACTCAATATATTTATCCACAGGTTTCTGGCAGGATTTCTGAAAATCACAAAGTAAGAAGGATTAGGGGAAAAAAAAGGATAGGAAGAGTTTACAAAATTTTCCTCTGATCTTAGTATGACTGGATAAATACAAACTAGCAATTCAATTACTATTAGTCTTTCCCTAATGTCATCTTCATTTTCAATACAGTTTTAATCCATCCAGAAAAACTGCTTCTCCTCCCTTGACACTACAGTTGACACACAGACTTCCCTTATAAAATAGAAATATTTATTATTGATTTTTACAGGCTTTGGATTATGCAGGAATGGACTTAAATATCATTTTGTGCTCCACAGATGCAAA
The DNA here is from genome assembly GCA_013400275.1 of Rhadina sibilatrix. NCBI lineage: Eukaryota > Metazoa > Chordata > Aves > Passeriformes > Phylloscopidae > Rhadina > Rhadina sibilatrix. Next base: position 889,463 of record VWYO01008368.1, read on the forward strand.
AAACCAAACTGCTTTCTCAAGACTCATGGCTCCTCTACTGGGCATTTTATTTGCGTTATTTGGGGTATTTTTTAGAAAGAATTTTCTTCTTTCTTATTTTCAGAGATGCTTAATCCTCATGTCCTACCTTTTTCTTCCTTACAAGGAGACAGTAAATGTTTTTTGCTGTTGCATTGTTCTTCCATACTGTTAAATTGTCTGGATGTTTCAACCAGTTTTCCATCATTGAGCAAACACCAATACATTCAGAATACTGATTATATAATTTTCACACAGATCTCCAGCCAAACAGTCAGTTGACACTAAACAGTGGTAGGACACTAGACCATGACTTCTCCAACACATCTGCTGGCTCCTCCTGTGTCTGCTAGAGAGGTTATTTCACCCAGACCACTGGCAACTGCTTGTCATCAATCCCCTCCAGCTTTATTGACTTCCCTGCCTGACTAATCACTCCTTGATTTGAGTAAGGGCTAATAAAAGGCTGTTATACTGTGAGCAGGAGGGTTAAACAATCTTACAAAAGACTCATCTAGCAGACCTGAGGGGGAAGTAACTTCTAGCAGAGATCTGAGGAGCAACAGCCCCCACTTCAGCTCAAGCAAGTGCACTTGCAGAACACTGCTCTGCTGCAGGCCAGCTTTCTCCTGCTGCAAATCCTCCAGTCTGGCTACTTGTTTCCTCCAAGGCGTCCTCAGCTAATCTTGGTCCCCCAGGCTTTCATGTTAGCTGCCATGCTGAGAACACAACGGTCACAGAAATTATCTCTATTTCCATTTTAATGAGCGCATGGTGGTGCACTGCCAGAAGAGAAATGTTGGCACATCATGTTCTGAAATGCTGGAACAGTCAAAAATGCAGCATTAGACAATGCTCACCTACAGACAAACTCCCAGGACAGAACATAAAGGTTTTTCAATTTTATAGAGATTTATTTTTCTGTCATACAAAGACCAACTAATTGCCACGCTGCTGCTCACTCACCCTGCCAATAGGATGAGGAGAAGACTCAGAAGAAGGCAAAACCATGGGTGGTGAAAAGAATAGTTTCATAATTGAAATAAAATATAATAATAGTAGTAATGAAATGGAAGATAATAGAGAGATAGAGGGCAAGAGAAACAAGAGCTGCACAACACCACCCACTGACCAATGCCCATTCCATCCCTGAGCAGTGACCATCCTCTCCTGGCCAATTCCCCCCAGTTCATTTACAGGGCATGATACTATGGACTGTGGAATATCCCTTTGGCCAGTTGGGGTCAGCTGTCCTGGTTGTGCTTCCTCCCAGCTCCTTGTGCACCTGCTGGCTGGCAGAGCATGGGAAACCGAAAAGTTCTTGACTTGGGGTGAGCACTAATAGCAACAACCAAAACTCATCAGTGCATTATCAACATTATTCTCATTCTGAATCCAAAACAGCACTCTACCAGCTCCTAGGCATCAAATTAAATCAGCCAAAACTAGGACGCCGTCCAAAATTAACAGTGCCTTTCTATTTAACAGAATTATTTTTGTAGAATCTGAGAATGCAGAATTTCACCAGCAAATTGACTCAGAAGTCCAACATCAATGTCAAGAAAAACATCCGAACAAATGCATAAACTGAATAGAGCATCTAGGGAATGCTGCAACCTCTAACCAGTGTTTCTTGGTCCACCTCAATGAAAAGCTCAACTGATTTCAATAAGACAACACTGTGCATGACAGTACACAAGCTAGAGGTAATGAATTAAAAATCTCCCTCAATTAACCAAGAGTTTGATAAGTCTAAAAATAAAGTGAATGAGATGGAAAAAGGACATAATTAACACAAGGCCACAGTTATGAGATTTAATAGAGTGAAAAAGAAATTGCTACTTTAATTAGAGGTAGTGCCTTGCTTAATTTCCTTCTACTGGCAAATCATAAACAGATGTTCTTATAGATGATAATTTGCATACGTCAAATCTCTGGGTTGATGTAGCATCAGACAAGTGCAATTTTTTTTAACAGGTTTATTCACACAAGCACTGGACAAGGCCATATGAAAGAAGATTATTCAATACAATGTGTGTCATAAAGGTTAAATGAAGGGTATCCTACATACACCCAGTTTTATTATGCTCTCAAATTTTCCTACAACAGAACATTTTTTTGACCAGGACCAAAAATCCTTCTGAGTAAAGAATGGTATTTTCAATCAGAGGATCCCAATCAAACACTGATCCAAAAATTTGCAGTTAAGAAGTGTTGAAAAATTTTCACTGACAGCTGACAAGAATTTTAGACAGTGAAAATTTATCAGACCAACCATCCAGGCAAAACCAACAACTCAGAAATCTACTCCAGATAGATACAGAGACTGCTACAAATGAATACACAAATAGTGGTGTCTGCCTCACAGTTTCTGGCAGCCAAATATCAAATTTTCTCTGCAGCTGTGAAAATGCTGTTAGATTTAATATTGCTGTCTTCTAGAGCTAGATATTCTTAATATTCTTAACATATATTCCTAATATATTCTTTATTTCTATCTAAGTCTCTGCTGCAACAAGGAAAAGTCCTCTGTGCTTACCCAGCCAGTGACCTAGCCAGTTGCACATCATCCAGGGATTTGTGAGACCTACAAACCACCTTTGCTGCAAAAGACTTGTGTGTGCACTGCTACAGATTAATTGGATGATGGTTGCTATACCATTAGTATACTACAGAACTAACATGCTCTCTAGGAAGAATTTTTTCCATACCTGGCTTTTTCATCATTTTTTCCAGCTATACAACTAAAACATCTGATACCAACCTTAAATGCCTAGGAAGGAAACCTGTGACTAAAGCCTGACTTCAGCAAAATCAGTGCAAGCAAGGATTGATGCAGTTTAAATACACATATGTTTCACTAGATAGTTTCAGCTAGTTAAAGGGATGTAACTTCGTGGACACTGATAATCACTAACACTTTGAGAGAAGATTGGTATGAGCATCTCAGCTATGGAGAACTGCTTGCACACTTAAGATTTTAGTCAGGCAGTTTAGCACGAACTACAATCCTGGTGCTCATGTCTCGTTCCCCACTGCTGTTCTGCACAGCTCCAGTCAGTGGCCTGGGCAGCATGAGTGAAGAGGCACGCCTTTACCATACCTGAGCTTTTTCATCTTCTTTGGACTTTCTCAAAGAAGTGCCTCAGTTATCACAAAAACAGTAAAGTGAGGCAACTGGATTTCTCTATGCTTTTAGCAATTTTTCAACTTCTGCCTTAAATAGGTAATTGACATCAGAAACAAGTAACTGGTATTTCTTCTTGAAAAAATAGACACTACGTTGATTAAAAGATACTTTCAGATTATGTTGCAGAAGAAAGAAGTCCAGCTTCACACCATAAATTTTATTTACACATCTTCTGATTTGCTTTAAACTTAAGGAACATTACAAGTGTTTGATACTGACATACAAAAGTCCCATAGATACTGTGCTCCCCTAAAAAAAAATGTTAAAAGTATATCAATATTCTAGCAAATTTAAATAGATATTACTTTGGGAACTGTTTGTCTAATCAAATATTTAGTAAGATTTGACTATACTTCTCTGTTGTTTAAAAAAGAAATTTCCCTTTTCATAACTTAAAAGTTTGCTTAGTTATCTTAAAAAAATTAAAACCAACAAGCAAAGACAAATTAAAGAAAAAAGAACCTTCAAAAGCTAGTACAACCATCTTCTTCACAGTGTAGTATGAGATTATTTTTGATCAAAGCAATCCAAAACATTTAAAGAAAATAACATACATTTTAACATCTCAGTTGTATTAAATATGACCAAAAAAAGTAGATATGTTAATTCAAACTGCATGTTTATCAGCCTTTTATAAAACACTGCTCAAAAGACATAACTCTGACTTTGTTCATCAAAGATACTCAACTTGCAAACAGTGCTCACAAATGTGTGCCCAATACAATACAATACAGTATACAAATATTTGATAAAACACCTTCTGTCCCTGAAGCATAGAGTTTCTAAAGTATATGAACATGACTTTTTTTGAGTAATCTCTCTAATAGTAAAACATTACTTATTTTTAAATAAAGTATTTTGGGATGGAGTTTGTGGAAGTAGAAGAATTCTTGAACAGGAAGCCAGAAAGCAAGAATTCTTGAAGAGGATATGACAGAAAGTAAAAATACACACTGAAGAACAAAACTTAATCCTGATCTAAAACTACCATGAAAACCACATCAGGAATACATTTGCAAGTCACTGGGCATTAGAAATATCAACAAAACAGTCTCATTATAGTATTCCTTTCTCCAGGGTTTGGAGTTCAGCAAAATTAAGCTACAATTTTCTGCTGGACTACATATACAGCAAATTGTAACAACATTTACATAGCTTCCACATGAACACGGGTCCATTTGCATAGGTTCATTGGCAAATTAAAGACTCTTGTGAGAGTGCCCTTAATCCCAATTGCACCCTTATATAATAAAACACATTAGCTGTGCTGCTTTCAGGAATGGATTCTTTATTAGGGACGCAGCCAAGTGTCAGACTGAAAAACAAAACAGCCCAGTTTCAGATGCATTCCATTTCAAAAAACAAATTAAAAATATTGTTTTATAATTTTTTTAATGTATAATACATTTTCCACTAGTGAGTTGGTCTGTAAATAGAATTACGTAAAATTAGCATATGTTATTTTCCAGGATGATCCTTGTACTCTTGACAGATTCTTTGCCATACCACATAAATGCTTTGCATTCAAAACATTTGGTCTCTCTGCCTTGCTGCAATAAAAAGAGCTTTTCAATTATTTTTTAATTGCAGAAAAGCTAAACGAAGTGTGCACTGCACAGGCAATTTGGCTTTCTTATTATAAAACACAAGGGGGATCCTGACTGTGCTCTATATATTGCATTGAGTAATTTCCTTTGTTATGATCTGGAAAATTTTTAACATTTTATTTTTAAACATAACAACATATATGAAATTGAAAACCAAATTTTAAAAAATGTTTGCATGCTTTTCCTTCCATTTCTGAATAAGTGAAGTTTGCTACTTTCTTTCTGTATTCATTGCACTTCACAGAATTTATTTCAGGTTAGCCAAATGTGTTCCCACCCCCTGCCACAGCATTATTACTGTAGCAGAAGTGTTATTTGAAGAGCATTTTTTCCTTACTGTTCTTAATGGTTGGTTCATAACACATGCAGTGAAGATTTGCTGTATTATTTACAGATCAATTAAATTTTAAGGTTCTCAAAATAATTACCAAAAACCTTTTCTAAAAGGAGCCACCTAGGCTTACTTTCATCATTGCTTCTTGTTCAGAATAGGGAACACATCAGTACAGTCACAGATTAGGACTAAACCCAGACCCATGAGATGCAAAGTGAGTGCCAAACATCACTTCCATTGGAGGCAATCCTAGCATGCCCACACATTCCACACCCTCTCCTGTGGCTCCTCAGTTATCACAATAAACAAAAAGCATATTGAAGAGGTCCATCCACAGCAAATTATATGCAGGATCAGAAAATGGTTCATCCACTAAATGTGAATCTCCAGCAAGAAGGAATGTGCAATGCCAGAGGCCTGGGCTAGGCTTCAGCTGAAAATGGTCTTAATTAAACAAAACAGATTTTAAAAGAAGTTACAGAACTTGGGGAATTTGTGGCAGTTAGTCACCTTGCAGAGTTATTAAGAAAAGACATGACCTTTCCAACCCAAGTGTATTGTGTGGACTTCTATGTTTAATAGAAGAAAGTTTCTTTAGTTCCTTCAGCATCCATTGCAAATTTATTCCCAGAGTGGATAATAGCACTTGTGAGGTCTTTAATGCTTGCCCACATTAAAATTACAATATGGAGTTCAAAGAAACTTAATTATATTAAGAGCAGTAACAAATGCTGTGGGAACTAAACTAAAGCAACATTAGGCTGAATTTCCAAAATTGTACTCTAATACTGTGGGTTGGAAACACATGTTCCTTAATGGAAGCTCTTAGTGTTTGCCTCTGGAAAAAAATTCATTCTTCTCTTCAACAAATTAAAAACAGAATACAAAATCACAGTATTTTGTTTAGGTATTCAAATTTAAATCTTCCACCTCAAGATCACGCCCAGATCTGGTTAAACACATCCTAAAATAAATGTAGGGCTAGAAAGAAGTTGCTGTTGGGAGAACTTAGCTTCTCCAACCTTGAGATAATGTTCCAAAATGTGTTGAATGACAGGGTTATCTTAAGAATGGTGAAGATCTTTTAGATGCAGATTTATTAATGTATCAAAGATAACTTTAAAATAGTATTGGGGGAAGTCAGTAAGTCAGTATGAAACAGTGATGATCTTGACAATGTTCTACTTGTTCCCAATTTTCCAGGGCCCTCTATTTTACTTACCATATGGAACAAATGTTGGGTTGGTTGTTACCTGTATTTTTTCCTTAAGGTGTCAGTATTTCCAGGTACTACTTGAAAATGAGAATGAAACACAAGTGCTTTTATAAAAAAAACTTATCTAGATGATGCCCATTGGCCTCACATTGAGTATCAACATACCATCTTTCTATGAAGTTTTCACTTCTTCTTTCTTAATGCTACAGTGGAATAGCAATATTCAATGCTCTCACTCCACAAAGACAGATGAAAAATGTTTTCAGGCTGAGTGATCACACCTCCCAGTCTCACCTCAGACCTTCAATTTTTCTTAGATACCTTTAGCTTTTCTTAAGTTTTTAGGGACCTACACTCTAAGTTTTATACATAATTCATATAAATGATGTTTCACACTGATAAGTGTGATCTTTATATATTTTTAAGTGAAGATTTCTAAGCTATCATTGTTTTCAGGTTTGATCATCAAGAAGATTCATAACATTGACACACTCATATCACTACTCACGAAATTCGGTGAAGTGTATCAAATGACATTCAGTACTTGACTATTTTTTGTTGTTAGCAGCATGATCATGAACAACTTCCCAGGTCTCTGGCCAGAACACAGCCTTGCCTGCATGGAACAGAATGCCTGCAGAGAGTTGGTACAGTGACAAAACTATCATTGCAGATTAAAAAGTAAACCAAGAATTACTGTACTGGAAATCATGAAGTCTTTGGTAGCTGGAGACAACAGTAGGGCTTTCCTGACATATGTAGATAGACCCAAAGTCACATCAGTTCAACTGAAAAAATCTTTTGATCTTGGCAATCTTTCAGCATTCTTATCTCCACTTTATATACCATGAGCTACATGTCTCCTGCTCCCAGCACCTCAGCACTGCCTGAGAGGCCAGAAATTGAGGGGAAGTTTTGAGATGATATGACATGTGCTGCATAAGTGCAACTAGAACTGAAACTGAACCATGATGACCCACAACACAGCCAGAGGAAACAGACTGGTATGTGTCGATGAAAAATGGTGCAGATTTGGGGCTGCATGGAGAAACGTGGACAGAATACCAAATTGCTAGGAATGTCTGATTCTTTACTCTTTCTTTTACTCAGTTCTTTACTCGTTTAATATGAGTTTAACATCTGTGATAAATACAGCAACTGGGACTTAAGTCTTTGATTCTACATGGCATGCCACAGCTCCAACAGACCAGGATGTTTGGTCCTCAAATGGTTAAATGCCACGAGGAATGAGTGCCATCTACTGGCTCCCAGACTGCCTTAGATCTGCTTATCATCACCAGTAATAAGCAAGAGGAAGTTGTAGATTTCAATGAGGTCTCCCCTCAGCCTCCTCTTCTCCAGGCTGGATATGCCAAGTGACCTCAGCTGCTCCTCATACGGCTTCCCCTCTACATCCTTCATCAGCTTTGTAGTCCTCCTTGAGATGCTCTCTGTGGGGATGGGTTAACTCATGCTTTTATAATGATGTGATATTGGTAAAGGGTGAACTATGTTTTTGTAATAGCAATGTTATAGGTAAATTAAGAATAAAGTTTATAGTCCTCAAAACACTAGGAGCCCGAACGGGTGCAGGGCTGGCAGTTTCGCAAGAGATTTCCCTCACCTCAGGAGACGGGATCAGCAAATTATAATACCAATGAGAGGTGGAGAGCCAAGAGGCCAAAGGCAATCGGCATCAGATAAGGACTGATACATCCTATCTGGAACATTAAGGGTACTCCAGGAACTTCCTACACACCCAGGAAACCTTTTAAAGCCTGGCCATGGTCCTCCTGATTCTATCAACTGCACCATCAAGAGACAAAGGAACCTAAAGAAATTCTGTACTGAACAGTGAGTCCAGCCCTGGAAGTTTCAACGTCCCCCTCCATTCCAAGACCAGGGAAACAAGTCCAGACATGCACACAGAGTCCAAACCCAGGAAGGGTATAAAACCAACAGACTTGGACTTGGGCACCCCTGAGACCTCAGGGGGAACGTGTTGCAGTAATGGGCACGTTCAGGAGGCTCACCTGGTGCGCACTGTATTCCTTGCTTCCCTGACTCTGTCAATTTCTTCATTTGGCTTTGTCAATTTCTCGTTGGCAATTCTCGTTGGCAATAAATTGTTCTTTATTTAAGATTGGCTCTTGAAATTTATAACACTCTCCAACAGCTTTACAGCTTTCTTGCACTGTTTTGCCCAAAACGGCCCCCAGCACTCGAGGTGAGGCCACACCAGCGCAGAGCAGAGCCGGACAATCCCCTCCCTTTCCCAGTTGGTGATGCTGTGCCTGATGCCCCCCAGGACAGAGCTGGCTCTCCTGGCTGCCAGGGCACTGCTGACTCATGTTCAACTTGCCATGGACAAGGCAAGTTGACCCCCACATCCCTTTAAATAACCATCACTCAGACCCTGACATTTAGGTCCAGTGGCACGGGAGCAGTGTTCAACCATGGAGCCACACTCAGATGTGCCCTTCAGCAGGAGCCAGGCCGAGCACACACAGCAGCAGACGCACTGCAATGCCCTGTACAAAAACATACAGTCAGGACAGCTCTACCACACAGGTGCACTCGAGGAGCGGAAAAAAATGACATTAGGAAACAAAGCAGACAAAACCTACAGGATCACAGAATGGGTCAGGTTGAAAAAGACCACAGTCATCTGGTCCAACCTCCCTGCTCAAGCAGGGCCATCCCAGAGCACCTGGCACAAGATTGCATCCAGACGGTTCTTGAACATCTCCAATAAGGAGATGTTCACTCCACAACCTCCCAAGACAATCTGTTCCAGTGCTCAGTCATCTGCACAGTGAAGAAGTTCTTCCTCATATCCAGGTAGAATTTCCTGTGTATCAGTTTCTGTCCGTTGCCTTGTCTTATTGCTTGGCATCACCGAGAAGAGCCTGGCTCCATCCTCATGGCACCCTCCCTTTAGATATTTATTCACGTTGATGAGACCCCCTCTCAGCCGTCTCTTCTCGAACAGGCCCAGGTCCCTCACTCAGCCTTTCCTCATAAGACACCTGGATTCAGGGAACGCGGCTACAGCGCGCGGGCATGGCCCGAGCCCGGCAGCAGGGGGCGCTCCAAGCGGCTCAGGCGCCCGCGTGTCGCCGGGCCCACCACCACGTGCCGCGCGCCGCCGCCGCCGCCTGTGACGTCAGACATTCCCACGTGCATTCCTGGCCTCACCCACCCACTGCCCGCCGCCCCGACTCACACAGATGGAGATACGGAGCACCCCGCGCTGGTAGTCCCGGTACAGCTCAGTTGCCTCCTCATTGCACTCGATGCAGCGGTAGGCGCCGAGCGCCGCCATGGGGCGCGGGAGCACGCCCAGCCCTGTCAGCGCTTCCACACCGCCTCCTCGTTTCCGCGTTTGAGAGTGCAGCCGAGCCAGACCGCGCCGCGCTGCATCACGGGAGCTGTGGTTTTCCTGATGCCGCGGTACGCCCGACTGCGCCGGCTGGGAACTCCATGTCCCAGGGGGCAGTGCGGCGGCGGCCCCATGGGCGGGGCGGTGGGGTTACCCCGTGGTCCCGGCCGAGGCGGCGCGCGTGCGCGCTGTGAAGATGGCACCTGCCGGCGGGTTGGCGCGGGGTGCGTGGGTGCCGCTGGCCGTGCTGGCCGTGCTGGCCCGGGCCGCGCTCGCCCTCACCGAGCGCTACCCGGCGCTATCCCTGCTCCAGCAGGAGCGGCATCGGCAGCGCCACGGCCCGGCGGGGGAGTGGGCGGAGCAGTACTCGGCCGAGTGCGGTGAGTCGGGGGCGTCGCCGCGGTGACCGCCCGCAGCCCCGGGACGGCCGTGCTGAGGCCGCTGGAGCGGCGGCCGGGGCGGCGGCGGTGGTGGGGGCCCGGGGCGGGGCGGGGTGCCGGCGGCCGCTCGGCTGACTCACAGCGAGGCATCTCCGGGTGAGCCCGCCGTGCCGTTGTGTGGCGCGGAGCCGCAGAGGCTGTGGCAGCGAGCCGAGGAAAGCCTCTCACCCCTGGGACGGGCAAACCTTAGGTACCACACGAGAGCATCCCTGCTGCCACAGTCACCTCCCGAGCCCAGCTGCTGGCCTCTGCCTGCTTTTTAATTCCTGCGCTCGGTACTGTGGGGATGTGCCAGCACCCCGTGCTCATATTACTAAGTTTCTTAGTACAAGATAAGGAGCTGCTGGAGAGGGCCCAGGAGTCTGGAACATCTCTCACGAAGAGACTGTGGGAGCTGGGCCTGTTTAGTCTAAAGAAAAGAAGACTGGGAGGGAATTTCATTAAGGTATATAAATATCTCAAAGGCAGGCCTCAGGAGGATGGTGCCAGACATTTTAGTGATGCCCAGGGACAGGATGAGGAGCAATAGCCACAAACTAGAATATGATAAGTTCCGCTTCAACTTGAGGAGGAACCACTTTGTATGAGAGTGTCAGAGCACTTGGAACAGGCTGCCCAGGGAGCTTGTGGATTTTCCCTATTTGGAGACATTCAAAACCCACCTGGATGTGTTCCTGTGTCACCTGCTCGAGGTGACCCTGCAGGAGGGTAGGACTGAATGATCTCCATAAGGTCTCTTCCAACCATATCAGTTCCATGTTTCAGTGAGTAAGATGTGGCTTGAATTAATTTTAGCTACAACTATAGGTATTTTACTGGTGAACTGGACGCTTCTCTTTATGAGTGCCAAGTTTGGGTAGCAGATCTTCTATTTCTCAGGTTAATTGTTGTCTTGCAATACAGGCATAGCTAAAACTATTTTTATGTGCTTGAATATCTTTTGTATCTGGATCGTGTGGCTTAATGTGTTATGATTGTTGATCTTGAACATGGTGTGAATGGGCCATACAAAAACGCCAGTCTGAATCACAATGTGCACATAACACAGATGCCCACTAAGGTTTATCAGTTGCTTGGAATGTGATACTAAATTATGTATGAGAGAATAACCAGTGATGCGTCATGACTTCCTAGCTGTCAGCATAGTTTTGTGATTTTTTTCTGCCCTTTATTTCATAAAGCCTGTACTCATATCAACAATTCCCGTGGTTCCTAACAACTAATATAAAAGTAGTATAATTCACTTGAATACAGTACGTAAACATGAAATCAGTTTGTGAAAGTTATCTCAGGTAACTGTTGCTACGAATTATTCAAGCTTAAGCACAAAAAAGAAGACTTTCACCCAGTGTTGAGATAAAAATCTGTATACCCTACAAGTTAATAAATGGCAAAGCGCTTGATTACATCTTTTACTAGACCTGACATGAATGATTAACTTAAGGTGCTCCCTCAGAGCTGCATTTGGAAGATTAGATTTAACAGAGGATGTTGTTTTAAAGAAACCGGTGTAACTAGGATTGATACAAAGAACTCTGCTTGAATCACCAGGTATCTCTTGCACGCACTGATAATAAGATAGCCCATAGTTACAGAACAACATACTTATCTTCAAATAGCTGTATACCAATTCATACCTTGCTGTTTAAGTGTTAGGACTAAATGAGTTGCCAATTGAAAACTTCCCTTAAGCTCTTGGTCTTTGTTTTAGTACAACTTGCACAGAAGCTAAGATTTTTTTTGGTCTCAGAAAAAGACCTCTGGAGGTCTTTTCCCTGGAGCCTACGACAAGGTCCAAAGAACTTTTTCTGGTTGGTGTTTCTAGTTTTTCATGAAGTTGTTGATGTGGTTCAGTTTTGATTGTGTCTGACTTGCAGACAAAGGCAGATCCATTTCTTTTCCCCCTAAGAGTAAAGCAGTTTGTTGCCCCAAGAACTGCAAGATTTGAAGGGGCCTTTCCCTGCTGTAGCTTGTATCAAGCTTGTGGCTTGGCTTATTCCCGATCACCTTCCAAAAAATTCCTTCATTAATCCTTGCTGCTGTTAAAAAAAGTTATTCCAGAGGTAGGCCATGCCTGCACCTCTTTGTTTTGATGTCTGAAGTGAAAGTTTCTCAGTGAGTCTGCAGCCAAAACTCTTAAGTTACTGAATCACAAGCACCAACAGGAACAAGTAATGTGTTAATAACGCTGGCATAGCACAGGAGTGTTTGGCCAATATGAAGAACAAAGGGCAGTGATGAAACCTCATGCTGGTAGCACTCCTTTTGGAAACTATGAGTGGCTGGCCACTGTTCTCACAGGACTGACTTTAAACTTCAACCTTCTGCTTTTTACCACCCTTGCTTTTGTTGTAAAACTCCCACTGGTTATCATTTATGGCTCAATGTAGGTCCAAGTTCCTGTTTACAGGGAATGGTTTTAGATGCTACTTTGACTTCTCTTTACAAGAAGACTGTTTCTTTTTCTCTTTAGCTTTGTGCTTCTGAGAAATAGGGAATTAACTGCAGTCCTTAAGAAGTAAAAATATAAGACCACAACCTGCCCCCCAGCCTTTTAAACTTAGGATGAAGCTTAGATTTACAAACATTAAGGGAGATTATAAAACTTGGTATTTGTGACATGGATTCAAGGAGATAATACTGTGTAATTGTTTTTTCTTGTTTATTCTTGAAATGTTTAAAGATGATAGAAGCTTTAGGATCCAAAGATTTGAAAGTCAACAATTCTATTGGAATAGCAATTAAAAGCATCATGTAGATGAAGTAGTGGCTTCTGCAGTCTATCAGTCTGAGGGGATGTTGTTGATTATTGTTGTTACTTCTTTATTTGTTTGATATCTTAAACTTTTTCTCTGCTGTGCCAACAAGCTATGTTTGACTTTTTAAAGAAAGGAATCAGTCTTATGCTTTGTGAAATGACATTCTTAGTAGCTTACCTTTGTATATGTTCAGTCAATTACATTCCATTATTCTGGCTGCTTTTTACAGTCTTTATACCTCTGTTTCCCGGAGCTTTTTCCCTACCTCTTTATGGTCCATTCAATTTATTTTCATCTCTGGGATTGGAATGATAATTTCATCTGTTATTTTTTGGGTGAGAGAATGGAATCATAATGCTGAAAGGGGACATACCTACCCCAAGCTTTTGTTATTTGCTTCCAGCTTCCTCCTTTTCTACCTCTGCCACATTTTTTTAGCACCTCTTTTTATTAATCTATTTTTAACCAAAGCATAAGCGTAAGTAGGGATAAAATTAATTATGTAAAAGCTGTCATGTCAGCTATTGCTTCCCTGGCCGTGCGGGTGTGGTGCTATGGGCAGAAAGCACTTCATGAAAGTTCCGCCCTGTGGGATGCCCAGTGGGGAAGCTCTTCAGCCAAACATGAGGAAACGTGAGCTGTAATAATAGAATATATAACTGTGAGTTCCTAAAGGTATTTTCTCTCTTTTCTTCCAGATTCATCATTTTTGCACTTCCATGAATCTGATTGTGACATAGGAGGATCATCATCTTGCGAATCAGTGCTTTCCCTGAACACAGAAAAAATTCTGGTATGTTATCACGAGTATAACATACAAAATAATTTTAATAGTTTGTTGAAGTTTCAGATCACTTCAGCTGCATAACCAGTTAGAATGAAGTTCAGGGAAATAAATGCAAATAGAATCTATTCATCAGTAGGCATAGCTGCCCAAAAGGCTGAAGTATGAATAAACTGAAGTTGCTCATAAAAGTAATACTTTGTGGTAATCTGTCGTGAGTCTTTAGGGCTGTCAGCTAGTTGAAGCAGATGTTGTCACTGAGAGCTAACCTCAGTTAATCAACCAATTAATTTTTTGGTTTTGGGGGTGCAGGGGCTATGCCTGAAAAGGGGGGAGGTGCATTAGTTTCTACCCAGATTAACTTCCTGAGGTTTACCACAAAATACTTGTAGAAGTAAGAGTAATGTTTTCTAGTCTCTACAGAAGTAACATTGTACAAAGATGAGCGTTAAGAGGCTCCAGACCTAAATGTGATGCTGACTTGGCATGTGAAGACTATTCTAACAAAAGAAAAGTATTTTTTGGTGGAGAGACTTCAAGAGGATTATTTTGGAATATGAGTTTTCATAGCCTTTTGAGAATACAGGTTTGACGTTACAGCTTCAGTCCAGTAGAGTGCAGGTGTTGAAAATCTTCAGATGATTTCCATGTGAATATACAAAGTAACCTTGGCAATTTTTTTAGAAATTACTGGCTGTGAGGGAGTGTTTAAGCAATATTATAACTGGAAGCAACTTCTCCAAAGTTGCCAATTCTTTAGCTTGAATATTCTTATTATTAAGCCAATTATTAAACTTGAATATTGTCCTTAGACTTCATCATATATTGGTCACAAGATCTTTCTAGTCTAGTCCAATGATGCCTTGGTGCCAGCAGTTCTTACTAACACAGTGAAATATATATTTGTTGGTAAAGAATTTCCCTGTTAAAAACAAAACAAAATGGTTGTTTTAAAGAGGGCAAGAATTAAACCTGTTGGGATATGGTACTATGATGAAAATTTTCCTATTTCTTGAAAGCAGAGTGACTGACATTTCTTTTTTTTGCATGTAGAGTTGCAGGATGTTTAACCTGTACCTGAATTCAGAGTTTGTTGAGGAAGTGTGAAGCCACTTTCTCTGCCACCCCAATGGTTCTGTTATTCTGTAATGACAAAACAGATGAGGTAGTGGTACTTTTCTTGCTGTCACATGCAGCTCATTAATCCATAGGAAATTATTCTAATATGAGATTCTTCTGCTGGTAGCTTATTTTCCAATACCAGTGTGGAATCTTGCTATATCTTATCTTTGTGTGCAGACAAAGATGTGTAGATCTGTTTTTGTAAATCCACCAATGAAGATGTTGTCCTTCAGTAAAAATGTTGTACTGTTTTTTCATAATATTAGGACAATTGTAGAAGAATAATGTTTTTCAGAGTGAAGTGTTAAACGTCATTTTCTGAATATTACACTATAAGGCCATTGGTGATATCATATGAAGCATTTGTAGATGCATCTGGATTGCAGTGGAGATTTAGTTTTCTTATTGTTATATCTGTTGAATCCTGCTCATTTTTGTGCTGTTTTTTGATGGCTTTTCTTTATAAGGGAAGTAACTGCCACACTCTGTTACTGTAGGGGTGCAGATATAGGAGTAACAATTTTCAGTGTTATGGTGTAACGTAGAGCTAACACATCACCTTTAATTGCAGTAAAAAAAGGGTTTGTAAAATTCGTTTGCTAATCATTCATGCTTTCCAAAATACTCAAGTTCTTAGAGCAGACCAAAAGTTCTCCTCATCATTAGACACACAGGGCAAAAACTTTGCAATGGGATTTGACCATTTAACTTTTGCACTTTGTAGATAAATGAAATATCTGGGTCATGGGCATAAGTAATGTGACTACTTTTGAATGGACAGGCAAAACAAATTTACAGGAGGGCAGTAATGGAAATGAGCTGTTTTGATGAATTGAAAGAAGGGAACTGAATGGAGAGAGATGTTATTTTCTTCCCTTCTTGTTTCCCAAAACAGTTTGAAAGACCTATTAATTTAAATGAACATTTTGTATTTTTCTAACAAACTACTCTGGTAGGCTTACAGCTGTCTATGGAAAGTACTTGTGGAAATAAACAGAGCTGAGTATTTCTACATTTCTGAGGGGCTTGTCTTTGACTGTATTGGTTTCTATAGGTACGTTATTTAGGGAACAAACATCCTAGATAAGGCTACAATTTGAACAAAGTGTAGAACTGATAGAATGTCACTGGTGAAAGGACAGGCTCTTTAGTATGCCATTGTGAAGTTAAACTTTTCTGTATTGATGGAATGATATTCTTTTCAGTGATTATTTTCAGTGTTTTACCCTTCTGCAGTACTCTTCTTTTTGCAGGAGACAAAGGAATAATTATAGGGTAAACAGTATAAACTTTCATACAAAATAATGTGTCTTAAAAGACCTAAAAACTTCACCTTAAGCAAATGTAATACAGAAACATCAGTCCCTGGTAAAATGCTGACAGTTTGCTTCCTGAGGTTTGGTTACCCTTATGTTAGAGCAGAAAACAGCATCTGACTGAAGAGAAACTTTTCTCCCTGTGGAAGACTAGGAATGAACTTCATTTCAGTTAACTTAGTGAGATCACATTAGTTTTAACTTCATGTTTTAAGGCATTCTCTTATAAGGATTTAAGACATGGATTTTCTATTAAATTTTGTGTTTGCTGAACACTTAAAAACATGATGTTTTACAGAGTCAAGCAAAGTTGCTTGCAGAGCAGAAACGATTTCCATTTGCTACTGATAATGACAACACAAATGAAGAATTGGGTAAGATATTTTATATAAGGTTTGTGCAGGTGAATGATGTGCCAATTATTAGCACTAAATGTTTTGAAAATTGATGATTGAAGTGATGCATTAACTTCAAATTGATCTTAGTAAGTCTGGAAATACAGCAAGTTTTCTCTGGTCGTATAAAGCAAGTAGTTACCTCTGTTGCTAAAAACTTTTCCTGCTTTCTTCACTAGAATTCTTTACCATGTCTGCTTAAGCAGATGTTCAAAAAGAATTCTGATTAAGTCCTTTTTAACAGTCTTAGCTACTTCCTGTTTCCATTTTTCTGTGATTATTGATGACTAAAACTGTTCAAATATCCAGAAAATTTTACAAATGCAATATGCTTTCTATGAAGCATAGATCTTGGATCTGTTTCCACACTCCTCCCATCAAAACTTACAGGCAGCAGGAAGACTTTCTGAATTACATCCTAGGATGCAACTTGAAGTTTTTTCAAAGCACAGTCAGCTCAAAAAAAAAAAAAAAATGGGGGCATTTCAAAGAAATGAACAGGAAATACAAAAGTATTCAAGAACAGAGTTGCACTTCTTCAAATGCAGCGGTATTACAAGGCAGTAAAGAGATTGCTGAGGATGTGTGTCAAGGAATGCAGCAGACATTCTTTTATGTAAGAGCAAAGGGAGATTTTATTCCCCTCTAATGAACTTAAAACAATTAAGAAGATTTTTTTACATGGTTTCTACCTGCATGGAGTTATCCAGGAGAATTTGGGGGCTTAATCTTTTTTCATATTCCGAGACTACCTAGCTATGTTCATAGAATCCTGCAAAGAATACCAAACTTCTGTTCAGATGAAAATATCTGATACTTTTAGTATCTGTTCTGTTGACTTGGAAGACTGTGCTAGAGTGTCCTTGTGTTTGGCATGTAGGCTGGCACCTACATGCTGTCACTTTAGTCCAAGGACATTGTGATGTGAAGAGCCTGGTTTGGTCCTTGTTTGTGCATGCTACTTTTAACTGTTCTGAGGAAAAGTAACACAGAATGTATGGGGCCTTCTGAAGGAGTTTTGGGACTGAAATACTTAGGCAAATGGGCCATTGTTAACCATTAGTTTTTTTCATAATGAAGTATTTTTGTAATATTAAAGATTAAAAAATCAAAAAGATACTGTTTAAAAAGAAGCTGATACTGTATCAGCTACTGGCTGTCAACCACTTGCCATGGTTTTACAGACAGGTCCCAGTTCAGTTTGGCATTTTTCCAAGTGTCTTGTATAAACTAAATACAGTGCTTACCAGCAAGACAACTGAGTGACAATACAAGTCTTGATTATCTTGTCTCCTCCACATTTTTTCTTAACACTGTAGTGGTTGAGTTGACTTTATTTTACATCCCAGCTTTTCTGTGTTCTGGGATTGGAACCCTAAAGATGATACTAATAACTGTATAGTCTTGAAGAAGAATGAAATAATGAAAATTCAAGAGCTCTTCATCCTGTCTTTCGGCCTGCCCATTTTTTCCCTTTTTTGGCAACACTATGTATTTGTGCCAAGTGAAGCTTTCTATGTATTGAGGAGAAAGCTTATATTGCACACAAATATTTCCTTCTTCATAGTAGAAGTGCTCTGAGTATGAGACAAGCTCTGGATTAAATATATTTCTTATTTCTCTTTCATTTAACTGTTTTCCTTTTTTAATGAACTGTGCTTAGCAACACTGCCAAAACAGCGTGGCTCTGCCTGCCTGAAAGATAAGTGTCTGCGTCCTAGTAATGCCTTTGCTTTACTTTGCTTTACAAATAACTGACTTATTTGTCTCGTCTCATGTTTGAATAAATAATTAAGCTAAGAGGTGCCTCTTCCATTCTGTTTGGAGCACTGCTAAATTCATTGTAAGTGGGGAAAGGTGAAATCCTGCTCCTAATTCCACTGCCAGCTGTTTGAACAAACTGCCTGGGGAAAAGTTCTCTCTAACTTTCATAGCTGTGGTCTTCAGTATACTGGGTTTTGTCGACAAAGAGCTTAGTTCAGAGTTAAGAATTGTGAGAGATTAAAACATGCAAAATGAAACAGTCTTGAGATATTCAGCTGTCAGAACTGAACTTCAGTCATGCAAGCACAACTACAGTTTTCCAGTCTTGTGATTTGACTCTTAAAATAATGTATTATTTATGTTATATAATCAATATAAGATATTTTTATATCTTGTGGAGATTACAGGAACGTATTTCTAATGGTCTATTTCTTTTTCAAACACTTGGCTTCTACTTCAAAATGGGGGGGAAATGCACAAGAACTTGAAAGCTTTTCATAATTATAACATAGGTAAAGACTCAGCTGTTTCTCAGTTTCAATTTTATAAATAATGAAATCAGTTTAGTTGAGGTATTTCTAGGTAATTGAAATGAAGGAAAACCTTATTGTGAACTAATAAAGTTCAGCAATATGTGACAAGAAGTCACATATGTCTACAAACAAGTAGACGTTCTCTAATCAAATTGTCAAAAATAGTGATAGTCAGGTGACACTTTTAGTTGAGAAAGCATCCAGGGCTATTGTGTTGGGATCATAGTACCTTTCCTGATCCTAGTATTTTAGAAGCAAACATGGGCCCTTTCCTGAACAACTTGTAAAACGGAGCAAAAACCCCCACAAACAAATCACAAAACCCCAGAACAGCTCTGAAGAGCACAGTATGAATTGAGTAATTAATGAATGCTAGGTAATGGCCAAGGGAAGTCATCTCATTTTGGTGGCCATTCAGGAATCTTCTGCCTATGTTAATCTTCAATGCAATGTAGGAACTTAAATATTTTACAAGTTGATACTATTTAATATTTTTTAAAAGTCAGATTTTTTTTTGTGTTTTAATTACTTTTTAAATGTTTTGTTAGCAATTGCTTACGTGTTGATTGGCAACGGCTTGTATGATGAAGCTATACGACATTTTTCAACAATGCTGCAGGTAAGTTTTTTGCTTGAAGCCCAAAAAATAACTTAATGAAATTATCCATTGACACATATGGCTTTTAATAAATATTAAATTAAGGATTTTTAAATGAGAGTAATTATTCTACTGTTTATTAATTTTCTTTTCCATCCAAACATAAGCATACTCTTAGAACTGGGTGATCAGTATCTTGGTTATTTGGTGAGTATTTTTCTCATCTGTAGGCTAAAGTTTTTATGGCACTTTGACCAAAAAAGCACATGTTTTCAGAAACCTGGCCTCTGCAGAGCTGAAGTTCTTTAGATTGTCTGCTTATTGTGTAGGCTGAGATATTTTAAAGTAGACTTTTTTGGGTGACAGCATGTTGCCAGTAAAGTAGGAAAAAAAAACCCTGACAGAGATAATTTATTGCTAGTGGCAAGTAACATATTGCTTTCACAATGAGAAAGGATTTTATATGCTGGCTTTATCCTTTTTCAATGGTTAGTTTGATTAGTTTAATATATAAATAAAACGTAACTAATACTCCACTGTGGGTGTTTTTCCTGACCAAATAAAGAATTCAGAATCTTCTGCAGTTAAGTAGGAGGTAGTCACATTTAAAACAAAACCAGCCCCAACAATTTATAAGATTCAACTAAAGATATTTTCAAAGTACTGAATTCTTATGGTTAAAAACTTGGAACATCCAGAAGCATGGACATACTTTTTCAAATAAACTGTTTGAAGTACACAAATGCAAGCTGAAAGCAATACTGCAAATAATAGCATGTATTTATGTCTTAAATGTCATATGGCTTGTTCTTAAATTGAGTGGAAGTGTGGCAATTTAATGGAATTATTCCAGGGAATTTATCTGAGGACAAGAATGTTTGGGGGATTTTGTATGCTTTTATTTTTATTTTGTTGGTATAGGTGTTTAGTTATATCTGTCTTTGATTTGTTTTAATGTGAGGGGTTTTTTTTACCTTGAGAAATCCTGCTTCCAAAACCACTGGATTTACGTATTGTTTCCTTTCTTTGTTCAGAAGGAAACTTAATACAAGTGAAGATAAGCAAGATACATCAACTGTAGAAGGATACTGGGAGAAGTGTTTATGTAATAGAGTACTTCTGCAGTGCCCACATCTCAGTTTAAAGAATGCATTAATATCATGCTTATAGTATGCCTGGAAGGCTGTAAAGTGATTATGATTGTTCGCTCTGTTTTCCACAAGGCAATTTTAAATACATATAAAGTGATCATTAAAGCATTTAACTGACTAAAACAGCCTTGTTTAGACATGGTATTAAAAGTAGAAAGTTACCTACTGTTGATGTTGCCAAATGTAAACTTGGAAGCAGCTCAAGTCTGGCAAGCTGCCAGCATTGATATGCCACTTATTCTATTTTGTCCACACCGAGTTTGTTTCTTGGGAAACAGTTTGTTTCTTGGCAAATGTTGCAATTAAATAAGACCAGGCTTGTGCTACAAACTTTTGTAGCACAGCTGTGTTCCTTGCAGGTGTGAAGATGGCGTGATTCCTGACTGGTTTTCAGGGAAACTGACTGCATAGGCATTGTTGTGTTGACAAAACAGTTTTGCTGTGTAGTTCTTGAAATTTGTATGTGAAAATGTGGTTGCAGTAAATTACATCAAACAAGAAGTAAATTAACTGTGTAGGGTGCGCAGTAAAGTGCCCAAGTAGGAAAGTCTCAAAATCAAATCTAAGTCAAGGAAAGTTGGTTTGAATTTTTCAGAACTGTTTTGGTAGAATACTTCTGGTTTTAGTTGCTCTCTGAATATAAATTTCATCAGGATGCCGCAATATCTTGTTCCGAAATTTTAAATCTCAAATTTAAATTGTGTACAAAATAAGCTTTGAGTGGCCAAATTGTATGTTTCTTTTCTCAGTGACGTGAGACAGAAGAAGTTGCATAATTACCAGTGAGGTTACAACTAATGAAGATTGGGTAACAGAGTATTCTAATGATTACTGTGTATTTTAATCTATTCTAATGTACAGTGTGTAATAGCTTCTAGTAGGTGGTCACTAGCACTATCACTGCACTCTGTTTGGCTTTTTTACCAGACAAATACTCCAGAACAATTCCATTAAATTGAATTGGAAGTTGTGAGCATATGAAAGTATGAACTGTAATACGATAAATTTCTTTGCCTGGCAGCTGTGATTGTTCATTGCTTACTATTTTAGATCAGCTAAAATTAAATACATATTGAAGAAACAAAAAAAGCCACACCACAAATTAACATTTTATTTGTTTAACAGGAAGAACCAGAGCTGGTTAGTGCAATTTATGGACGAGGGATAGCATACGGAAAAAAAGGACTACATGTGAGTAGATAATTTTTTTAATTAATACCCAACTGAATTATTTGAGTCTGAAATATAGGAGAGCCTGTAACAGGAATAACTAGACTGGTTAGAATGTGTTAAGTACACCCCAAAGTCTTTGTGCTGTCTTACTTCCATGAGGAGTCTGTCCCTTGGTTGATGCACTGTATGACACAGAGGGATCTAGCAGATCATAATGCTCCGGTCATGGATACGTTTGCTTTGTGAGACTGTGGAAGTAAAGCTGCATGACATAAGTGTGCCAAAGGAGAAGATAAGGCCCTGTTGTGAGTGATAGAGAGTAAGGCTGTGAGCCACAGCTTCTTGAAAGAATTGCCTGTTAAGATAACAGGCAGTGTCTTGCCTCTGAGAGACAGGTTTATGAAGTCCCACTGAATTCATCTCTGTATCTAAGGTGTGTTTGGAAAGGTGTGGAAATGAAAAAACCTTTTATTGCAGCTTGGGAACATTGTCAGCTCTTCCAATACAGTTGATTTCACAATGCTTTTTGATTGCTTATGCCTCTTGATAAGTATACCACCTTGAAATTGTTAAAAAAAAAATCAGAGTTAAATTACTTGGTTGCAATACTTACTGCTCAAATAATTTTGGATTTTGCGGATTCTTTCTTGAGCAGAAAGAAATTTATGAGTAGACTGTGGTCCTTGTAGGACTTCGTGGCCAGTTGAATCATGATTGAATGGTTGCTAGAGTTATGGAAGAATGAATAATTGAATAACTCCTTTACAATTTTCTTTGTACAGAATGTTTAATTATCTAGGGGTGCTGACAAGAACTTGAAGTCCCTCATATTCGCTTGTTTTTAACATCAGGATGAGTTTGTTTTCTCAGTTTACCTAGGTGTTGATACAGCTTCACTTCAAAAAAGTTTTTGAGTGGTAACTTGAAGACACAAAGATTATATTAAACACAAAATTTCTTTGCTTTGAAAAAGACGAAAAAGATCAATGAAATCTAATACAGAACTTGCTATAGAATTACTTTGAATTTTTTTCTAATTAAGTAACTACTTTCATCCTATTAAGTAACTACTTCATTGAGGACAGTTTAAAATTTTAGATAGGCAGGATGCTGTTGGCGTCACCCCATTTATCAGTACTACTTGGCTTAAGTTGCAGACAGTGCTGATGACAGCACTGGTGGGTTGTGAGTGTGTGTGTTGGAGTTCATGTGGGAGTTTGAATCAGCTTTGCTGCCAAGCAGTGTACCTTTGGAGCTATAAATCTAATGTTTATTCACAAGTTAAATCAATAAATTATTAGAGGTACAACACAAAGGTGATGTGTACAAAGTTTAGTTTTGTTGTTTGTAGCAGACAGGTGGTTTTTCCAGCTATTTGCAGAATAATGCATCTTGAGGTTTTTAGCAAAGGTGTAAAGGGCTTTTAATACAAACTGTTACACTTTCAGACACTTTGCCAATCTAGTTGTCCTTCATCTTGAGAGTATATTAGTCTAAGTATGCACAGTTGTTCACCTTGTCTGTTTTTTCTCCTTTTCAGGATATGAAAAATGCTGAACTTGCTCTGTTTGAGCTCAGTAGGGTGATTAGTCTAGAACCAGATCATCCTGAAGTATTTGAACAGCGAGCAGAAGTGAGCATTTTTTATGTCTTTTCAGACTTTTGGAGAAGTTGCAATTATAGAGTGTTTCCAATTATATCTTAACTGATTTAATGACTAAAACTTGGTGTTCTGTGAACATTCCTCCTTTCTTTTAAAATATACACGGTTCTTCTCAAACCGTGTAATTTGTGGAATATTTAGTTTTAAAATAAGACAGATGATATAGAGTTACTCTAGCCAATAGAATGGCATATATTATGTTTAAGTGTTCAGTTTTTGACATACTATACAGCAAGATCATTTGTGTTTAGGAGGTTTTTTTATAAAATGAATCAAAATATCACTTGAACCTTACTGTTTATACCTTTTGTCACCTTAGTAAATCTATTATGAATACTAGTTGTTAAAATACCAAATATTTAAAGAATGCAATGTTTTGGGGTTGTATTTGTCGACGTAATTGAAAAATCATTCCAACCCACATATATCTTTTATTTTGAAAATCAAATTTTATTTTGCTAACTAAATTACAGACAATGAATGTCAAGAAGCAGCTTTGTAGACAAACCAAAGTATAAATATTAAAGTCAACATACTGTATAATGATAGCTGCCATAATATTCACAGTTTTAATGTTTTTAGGGATCTCTTAGTACATTTGTGACCCTTGATCTGAAAATGTGAAAGGCATTCAAAAAATTGGAAATGGACCATTTTCCATTGGTGGAATGTTTTTTTCAAATAAGGCTTTGGAGAATAATTACATTTTCATTTTAATACATTGAAATAGCTTGAAATTGACTATTTTGCTTTGATCAACTTGTTTTTAATTTAGAATACAGGGTTTCTGCAAATGTGGTGATGTTCATGTACACTGATAGTTTGGAGAAAAATTCTTTCAGATTTACTCTTTCATAGGGGTTTAAAAGCCATAATTACTGAAATTTATAGTGGAACTTTCCAACCTATTCTAGCAAAAGCAATTACTCTGTTAGAGCTGAACATGGGAAAAAGTAATCTTCATATTTCTAAAACAAATCTGTTCAGTCTGTCTGCTCTAAACTGTTCTGGTTTTATACTCTTAGATATTGTCCCCACTAGGACGAATCAGTGAAGCATTATCAGATCTCACCAAAGCTATTCAGCTACAACCATCAGCAAGGCTCTACAGGCACCGAGCTACTCTTTACTTCATATCTGAGGTTAGTGGATTTGGGAGATTCTCTTTGGCTTTGGTTGTGGGGATGTTGTTCATTATTTTGTTGACTTCTGTGCTAGTTGTTACTTTTGTTCTAGAACTTTTTCCCTATTTAGTTAAAAAAAAACCGCAAACCAATATAATAACAAAAGCCCTGATTTTCCTGTAGCTGACTTTCTGACAGTTCAGAGGTATTCTCTAAGTATTTAATTTGCAAATCTAATGCAGAGAATCAGAGGACAAGTATCTTGCATGCACACCTCAGATTATTTTGTGTTTGAGGAGTAGGATGTGGATAAAGACTTTGACTTGATCTATTACCTGCAGATGCATTTAATTAGTATTGATAAACACTAGTCTAAAAGGGAAAATAATTATGGCCAAGGCAGTAAGTTGTCTATATACTTAAGAAAAAACACTCCTCACAATAAACAAAAAACCCCTACAGAAAAGCTAACATCCCATTTTGCTATGTGATCTGTGTGTATTGTTCTTGAAGTTTTAATGTAGGACAAATAGCTTTATCTTTGAAGGTTGTGTGAATATTAGATAGCTGATTTCCTACTTGATTTTTCAGATTTCACTGTTTGCTTCCAGCTCTTTTTCCATTTACTTTACTATGTTTTATACAGTACTTCCTGTGAAAGTTGGAAGTGTATTGTGCATTTGTTGATGTTCTGATTCGTAGTTGATAGTCAATGCTGCTTAGCCTTGAGACTGACTTCCTATATTAAACAAAATTCTGTAGTTTACTTTTATGAAAATAAAAGTACATATTCCTCTTTATTTGTATGGTGTTTTCTGTATCATCCGAAATCTTCTTTATTATAGGATTATGCAACAGCCCATGAGGATTTTCAGCGCTCACTAGAACTGAACAAAAATCAGCCTATAGCTATGCTTTACAAAGGCTTAACCTTCTTTCACAGAGGACTTTTGAAGGTAAATCTATATTAAACAGTAGGTCATGTAGAACAGGATCCTTTCTTCGTAGTTATTTCCATAAAATATTAGAAATATCATTGGTGCTGATATATGTATTTTCTTTCACATAAGGAAGATTTTTAAGGTAAAAGAGTGCAAACAAAATAAAAAGATCCCATGATATGATATGTAAATACTGCAGGTCTTGTTGAATCTCAATAGATCAGTGATAACAGACATGTTTAAGGAGCGCTTTGAAAGATACTTGTATTTAGCACCTCTGCTAGTATTTGTATGATTATGTTCAAAAATTTCAAAATGAAATGGAGATTCCCTAGGTTTTGGGAGCGGGAGAGGGATGAAGAGGAAAATAATTTTAAACTCCTCCTCAAATGAGGTAGGGAATAATCAAGGAAAGTGCTGGTAGAGCATTGCATTTATGCACATTTATTTCAGTTATATGTTGTTTGTGGAAGGCTGATATCTAACTTGAGGGAATATAATTGTTCCTTCAGTTTCTAAAATCAACAGGAAGTTCTTCCTATGTCTCTATTAGTACTTTGTTAGTGGTTGTAGGTGATTGTCCTACATTTTCATTCAGTGGGTATTTTTGTGCACATTGTAGTGCTCAGAATAGATTTGATAGTTTTTCTAAATAGGAATTTCTAAATCAACTAAAGATACCAGTAATTCTTTCCTTGCGGCATCTAATTTATTTCACTGCAAACTTTTAGATACTTTTCAGGCATTCCTTAGTAATAGAAAGTAGTTGATTATTCCATCCTTAATTTTAAGTCTCAGTATTGAATATTCCAATATTGTGTAGCCACTCTAGTTTGAAAAGCTGAGTTCTTAATCAGATTCTTTGAAGAGGAATATTTCTTTAACCACATGCTTATTTTGTTAACTTTTGTTTTCATTACATTGTATTCCTCACAACAGTAATAGCAGTAATAGCAACAGTGCACGCTATTGTGTGAAGATGATCCCTTACTCTGTAATACCTCAAGAGGATATTTCCTACTGAGGAAATAACAAAGAATGCAATAAGACAATTAAAGGTAGAGTGCAGATTTGAAGGAGTCTCTTGGCCTCCAAAACTTAAGAGGTATATTGTGAATGAATTAGGAAGACTGTAAGGAGAGACTGCTTTGCCTTAGGGACCAGACTGTGCTTTGAAAGCAAACTCTGAAGGGATTTCATCTCTGAACTCTATTAAAATACTAAAAGAATTGCTCATTTCTGCTGCATGTTGGACAAAAGAATTCCAGCTAAATCTGTCAGTACTGTAAATAATGTTTTGGTATTTCATTTAATACGTAATAATTTTTACTCTATAGATTTCATAATAAATTCATGCCTTGTTTGTTCCTTCCAGAACTTTTGATACATAACTATAAATTCCATAGCTGGTAACTACCAAATATGCTGAAATTTAGTGACTGTAGTAAGTTACAAATTTTTCTGTTGGTCCCTTTCTGTAGGAAGCCATTGAATCCTTCAAAGAAGCTCTGAAACAGAAAGCAGACTTCATAGATGCATATAAAAGTCTGGGACAGGCCTACAGGTACTTATATTCAGAAGTAGTTTTAAAGTAGTTTTTTCATCTGGTTGTGTTCTTTAAAATGCACTCTAAGTTTTACACATTTGTTACAAAATTGTGCAAAACCAAATGTAATATTTGGTAGCTCCAGCAGCTGGTATAGCTATGTCAGGGTATGTTCAACATAAATAATTTCTATATTTGCTTTGTATTTTTAATTTAGTCTCTGGTATCCCTTTGAGTCTCCTAGACTCAAGGATTAGTTAAATGGCAGTTTCCAGTAAGATGTGTTTTAGGTATGCTAAATGATTTTTAAATGATGGAAGGGTTAATACAACATGAGCTACAACGTAGCTTCAAATGTAGTGGCTATGGTGTTCATGCACTTATTTGAAGTCTCTAAAGAGCTCTCTCTAAAGAGCTGTGGTTAATCACTATTCTGTTAAAAATTCTATTTGGCAAATGTTATTTAAAACTAGTAAATTTTGTTTGTTTTTCTAGAGTTGCTCTTGTTTGAATTAATTAATTAATATTAATATAATAATCTTAAATCAGTGTACTGAATTAAAAAACTATGATAAATTAAATTGCATACTATTTCTATATTAATTTTCTCATGACAGTTTCTCTGTGACTGTTTTTACTGCCTGCTTACATGTACAGCTGTCTTGCACATGGTGTAATTCCAGTCAATAATTTTTTAGTTAGTTTCAGTTTTCAAGCACCATATGCTTTCCTCTTACCCAGTATTTAAATAGTTGGTAGATTTGTAAAAACATGCTTGTACTTAAAAGTTAAAAAGACCTCTCAAAGATAATTTTTCCAGGAATGCTTTGTGTGGAAGTTTTATTTACTTTAGTTTCTGAAGAAATACCTTAGGTATGTGTTTTTACAGTTTTAATGTCTGCTGAGGATTGTGAAGATTTGTGGTCTTGTGGGGTTGTGTTTCAGAGTACATATTTCTAGGAGTGACAAATTCTGTGCAGCTGTTGTTATTACCACAGAAGAATAGTTGCAAAATTACTGCCTTTGTTGTAGAAATTTTCCATTAGTACTGTGTTTCTTTTCAATGGTATCCCCTTTGGGCACCTTAAAGTCACCTTTAACAAGAATTTTTTTTGTCACTGTTCCCTTCTGTGTTTTTCACTTTCCACATTCTGGAATCACCTAGAGAGCTTGGCAACTTTGATGCTGCTACAGAGAGCTTCCAGAAGGCTTTACTGCTGAATCAAAATCACGTTCAGACATTACAGCTCAAAGGAATGATGCTTTATCATCATGGTAGCTTAGATGAAGCACTGAAGAATTTTAAGGTAAGCAGGTCCTAAGTAAACGCAAAATTTAAATGTTTTAACAAGGTCTTGTATTCAACAGATGCAATAAAATGGACAAGTTTCAAAGCTTTTCAAAGATAAAACTTAACATTTTGTAATTAAAAATGTAATTTTGCCAAAACTAAGGTGATTTCTTTAATTGTTTTATGTGTTTGTAAACCCAATCTCTCTCTGAAATATTTTTTCTTTTTAAACTGGTAATTGTGTTCTTTCTGATACTTTGACTTGAAATGTAAAGTTTTTTTCGTATCAGATGAAAGATAAAATGTTGTAGTCTGTAATTTTCAGCTGCAAATAAGTTACAATCTTTATCTAATTCTTCTAGAGTATTTTCTTCTGAAAAAGTCAGTGTATGTTATGATTCATTGCTCTTGCAATGTTGCCAAAATCTTGCCTATCTCTGCTGGCATTAAATAATTGCCTTATTTTGTAGCCGGAACAAAAAAGGCAGATGTTATTTTTATGCCCATATTCTTAAAACAAGAAATGAAATAAGATCTCTTTCCAAATGAGTCTATGCTTATCCCAAGGAGAACACTTTATGTGCATTATTACATATTCACCTTCTATAACCCAATTTGTAGATACTGGTGTAATTGAAAAGATACTTCAGCTTCTGAGATGGAGATGTTCTTCTAAAGACATGTAATTGCTGGAAGGATTGGAGCATCCATTTCTGAATCATAAACAGGAATTTGCTGTGTGTTTAACATACAGTAAATAGCTGACTAACATACAAGTGTACTAATGCATGAAGTAGTGAAGAGATGAATGGGGAAAATGACAGAAAATGTATCTATATAACTAACCCAAAATTATTTGTTATATTGTCAGAAGTATATTTTGCCTAATTTCACCCAGCTAACATTGAGCTAATACTGTTAAAGCAAAGTGTGCAAAGAATATTTTCATTGGCAAGGTTTGGGTTTTCAGTTTTTTTCCTTTTTGATAAAGCTGAAAAATTATTATATTTGCTAGCAGTTTAAGTGCTCAGCAACATTTGAAAGAAAATTATGATGGAAGTGGATCTTAATAATCAGTAAATCTTTTCACTTGTCTTCTGACCAGACAGGTTGGATTATTTGAAGGTACTCTTTCTGTCTCTTAATTTATGAGTGCTTTGTTCCTTTAATCTCCTAGAGATGTCTACAGCTAGAACCATACAATGAAGTGTGCCAGTACATGAAGGGTCTCAGCCATGTTGCAATGGGACAGTTTTATGAAGGCATAAAAGCTCAGACCAAAGTTATGTTAAATGATCCTCTACCAGGACAGAAGGCCAGTCCAGAATATCTGAAAGTGAAATACCTCCGAGGTAAGTTGGAATTAGGTTGTGGTTTGTTTTTGTTTTTTATTTTTTTAAATGCTTCAAGGACCCTTAAAGTGCAAGCTTGCGTAGTTATGGTCATTTTAGAGAAACCAGTGTACTTTCTCATGAGTACTGTTGAGTATGTATGTTAAGAAAAAAGTACACTGATTCTTACTGTTCATACAGTTAAAAGCTAGGTCCAAAAATGGAATATACATTTCTATATAAATGTAGACTGTTGTGATAATTAGTTGAAAATTACTTTCTTCTATCTTGGAAATTGACTAATAGCAAAATTATATTATCTAAAAATAATGACTTATTAAAGTCATGTTGTTTAACTGACAAGCATATAACCTGGTTACTGTTTTTGTGTAATGGCATAAGTAAACTGATTATTCAAACGGTATTTAACTTTATTTCTTTCCTCCAGAGTATTCTAGATATTTGCATGCGCATTTGGATACCCCTCTTACAGAGTATAATACTGATGCAGATCTTCCTGGAAATTTCAAGGATCACTGGGCCAAAAATCTTCCTTTTCTTATAGAAAACTATGAAGAACAGCCAGGGTTACAGCCACATATAAAGTGAGAATTTTTATTTTTTAAAGCCTATTTGAAGTGGGGGGGGGTGGTCTGCCATTGAATTCAGTAAGACTGAACTCATTTGAGATATTGGGTGTAACTACAACATACTGTGTATGTTCAGTGGGCTGGGAGGAGAAATAAGTGTTCTTTATCCTGTGTTTTAAGTGTTTCTCACACAAATGGTATTGATTTGTAAAACACAGATTTGTTTGCCAAATGCTTTCAGGACTTTCGTAGCCAAGCTGTGTCTGATGAATGTTTTTCTCCTCTGTAAGAGATGTGTTATTTCAGAATTTTGAAAGCTATAAGCCTGATGTGCAAGAACTGATATGTGTAGCTGATCATCTGGGTTCCATGATGCAGTATGAGACACCAGGATTTCTTCCAAATAAAAGGATACATAGAGGTATACTGAAAAAGCTCTGTAAATATATGGGGGGATGGGGGGAAAATCAGAGTGGTGATAATTCAGTGCTGTATCTTTTCCATCTGCAAATTAGTTTTATCTGTTTCTTTCAAATCAGATAGAAAATTTAAAATAATCATGTCAGCATTTTCTGAACTTAACTGGGCACTGGAAATCAGAATCTCCCAGACTTTTTGATGTTGTCCATTCTTTTCCTGTAAATACATTGCTATCCTGCTTCAGTTTTCCTGCCTCTGCAAAACTGAGTATTTGGCTCTAATTGGTTTTCTGTTTCTGTTGTTGGTACCTCTGTCCTTCTGCCTCACCTCAGCAATGGGATTGGCCACTCTAGAAGTAATGCAAGCTGTGCAGCGGACTTGGGCAAACTCCAAAGTTCGGATGAACGGGAAAACCAGACTGATGCAGTGGAGAGATATGTTTGATATTGCTGTCAAGTGGCGAAGGTAATGGTCACAGAGAAGAGAGGGCAAGCATGGATTGGTTGTCACAATGATGAGTGCTCCAGCTAACCAAAGAGCTGCAGTCATGGACAAGAAAATGAACACTTGCTGCTATTCTGTAACTACAAAGGTTCTGATAAAAGAAAAGGATGGTATAGGTTCGAGTACACTTCTGAAAATACTCCATTTTTCTTCTTCTATAAAGGAGGAGAAAAATCAGAATAGCATTTTCCAGTTGAAGCAAAGCTGGGTGACCATGGGATCCACTGTAGCTAAGGCAAATATGAACTAACAGTTTCAACTCCAGAAACAAAAGAAATGTTTGTGTTGTATGGTTTTTATAAGAAAAATCCCTGTGTTTCAGGAAAAGGACTTTTCCATAATCTCTGAATTCTAGTTTTTGCTTAAAGTTGTTCTGTTGGTGAATAAAGCTCTATTAGAAATGTTGCATGAATTGAAATGTGTGCCAGTGTTGATATCCTTTGTCTTTGTAGGATAGCTGACCCTGACCAGCCTGTGCTTTGGTTGGACCAAATGCCTGCCCGGAGCCTTAGCAGAGGTTTCAATAATCACATTAACTTAATCAGGTATGAGAGTTTTACCAAACAGCATTCCCACACACACTAAGGGTTTGTACCAGAAATTACCAGCACTTTGTGAAACAGCATTTTGCAGCAATGAATGTACATGTGCTTATTGTTTTACTTTAATATTTATTTTAGGTTTTTTGATGGAACAGTTGGGATTTGTGCACAATTTTTCCTTATGACATTTTCTCTTTTTCCTGAATTTCAGTTGTACAGCTGAGTTACAGCAGTATCTAACAAGGATCCAGAATATGTGTATTTTCACATGCTGTTTTTGTTTCTCAAATAACTGTAAAAGATTTATAAGTTCATCATAGTTTTAATTTTTGTGAATACTGCCTCTTGGAGGCAGTGGGATCCATATTGAAACAATGCTGTTCTATTAGCTTTAATAACAATTTACAGTGAAGAGGAAAAACATAGGTCTCATAGCTGTTTTCAAGGCAGGCCAGAGTAAAGCAAAAATGACAAAATAAGTAACCTGTGAAGGGTAACAATTGCATTTGCAAATAAAGGTAAAATTTAAAAGATTCAACCACTGTTGTACGTTCCATCTTCTCCCATGCTGCAAAACTCAGTATTTGTAGTCATGACAGTGCTACTTCCCTTGAAGTGGTACAAGTGTGATAGACTCGATGTGGCAACATCACTGTCAATCACAGGAGCAGAGTGTGTTTGTGTAAGTAAATATGTAGCCAGGTTTCATCTTACTCCACCCCCTCATGGGAAACACTGAATCTTTGATCTGTCATTCTGCTTTTATGTATGTCTATCTCTTTATTCTTTGAGAAGCGGTACTGAAAAAGGAGAATAAGGGAAACAAAGCCTTCTCAAGAATTATTTCAGGCAGAGAAAAGTAGTGATGTTCTGATGTTCATATGCAGAGGCTAATGAAGATTTGTCCTCACTCTTCCTTCCAGTCTGTGGAATGGTCCCTATCAGCCTGTTACTCTGTGGAGTGCCTAATGCAGCATTAAACTGCAGTGCAGATAATTTCCTTTGCAAAATGTGCTGCTTTTTGTACAGTCTTGTGCTCAGGCTTCTCTCTTCACTCAAGCCAAGTGTTACATTTGGGCTCCAAGCTGTTTCCATCTTTGCTGTTGCTGCATTTCTCTCTTTTCATATGTACAATGCAGCAGAAACCACAGTCATCTGTACTTAGGGACAGAGATGCATTCCATACTTCACCTGTTTCTTCATGGTTTTATTTCTAAATGGGAGAGTGAAAGCCTAACTTCTAGGTGATCTGTGTTGGCAGAAAGGCATTCATGTAACAACACCTAATTAATGTCCTGAAACGAATACTAAATGTTTAATCTGCGAAAATATGTCCTTGTACAGAATCTCTGTGTCAGGAACTCTTGTTTTGCGCTGGCCAAAGTACTTCACTTGTTTTCCTTTCACTGGGGAATGCTGGCCAAACTCACAATGTACTGTTACAACTGTTTTGGTCATTTTATAGAAGTCTGAAATAAGCTTCCCAAACATTTAGAGTTGTAGGCCCATAGTGAACCTAATTCTAACCTTTTCAGTTTGGCTCAGCCATGGCTTTTGGGGATCTCATCAGCATTTTGGTTGTGCTTATTTGACAGCTAAGTAATGGTTCTCTGAAAAATACTGGTTTGGTGCATTTTGGGAAGAAACAATAGATTCAAAGCAGCCTATTTACCACTGCCTTAGGAGTTGGTCATGCTTTAGTACTGGATGGTGATTGCATTCTTTTTGACTCTGGAAACCTGTTCTGGTTTGGTCATTCTCCAGCCTTAAGTAATAGCTGCATTCTTTAATCAGCTTTCTGTTGTGATTTGTTTCTGCTTTTGGCTCCATCCTGATTATTTCACATGATGTGAGGGATAAAATAAATGAACATATTAAGTGGTAATGGGTTTTTTTAATAATTTTTTTTAGCTTTGAAGCATGCTCTAGTTCTATGGTTTCTAAATGACAATTTCTTCCTAAAGAATTATGCAGATCTGTATAATTTCATTTTTACATTACTCAGCTTGTAAAATGACTGCTGATTGAATAAACTAATAGGGCACAGAGCTAATACCCTTTTCCTGATAACTGAGATGGCTTTATAGTCTGCTGACTGCCCTTCATGAATATATACTAGTTAGGTTATGGTTTGAAAGTTATTCTCATACTATAGTTCTCATGACTTAAGGCTGAATTCTTTCTATAATAGCATGGCTACCTGACAGCCAGGTGTAGCAGTAGATTTGGGCTGACAAATAGCAGTTTGCGTGGTTACTTTGTGTATTAAGATAAAAGCTGTTCAGTCAAACAGGAAGAGTAGCAACAGCAGTTGGGTGTTCCTCTAGCATTTGTAAAAGATCTTATCATGCTGAGCTCAAGCTGTCTCTGGTTTAATTTCATCTGAATTGTACACCAGGAATTTCTGTGGGCAGAAATATTTGGATTACTTGTCCGTTAGCACAATCTTTTTCTTGATTTGAAATCTTTCCATTGGAAGTCCAGTATTGTTCAGTGATTCCTGTCAAATGAGTCTTGTCATGGAGGCACTAGCATTCAGTGTCTGCTGAATTTTTTTTTTTTGTCTTTTCCAGAATGCCAAAATGTTTGGAGTGTGTCAGAAAACAAAAAAACTTTTTTGTTTGTTTTGTGTCAATTTGAGGACCTTTTTAAAAAGAGATATAAGAAACATTTTTCTTAGTTTAGCTTCTGGTAGGCTTTCAGATCTTAATGTTCTCAAGATGCAGGTGTGTCAGCTGTCTCTTTGTTGGTCTATAGATAAGGGTGAATTTGGCTTATCTCCCTGCTGGCTTAAATGATCAAAGCCAGTAAGTTTGATTTAAAGTATAGAAAATGTTTTGGAAAGCTTTAGTTGTTTTCATAGACAAAGCAAGGATTTGTGATCAGCTAAACATTAATGATATGCTTAATGTTCTTACATAAAAGACACTCTGGAACACTGCAGCTTTTGAATTCTTGGTGGTAGTGTTTACTAAACAATAAGAAAGAGTGGAAATGAACACAAATCACTTTTGACCACCCACCAGAAGTCTTTCTTGGTACAACAGCTTTTAGATGGCCTTATAGAATGATAGGCCTGCTTTGGATGCTTTTTCCAAGATGACGCTAAAGGAGAATCCACTTCCTTATACTGACACGCTACTGCCTGTTGTACAGATATTTTTTTAATACAGATGGAAAATGATGGGACGTACAACAAGGGCAAATGATGTATACTAGATTTGTCTTCATCCTTCCGCTTTCCCTGCCTCCCTTTCCTATGTGCAGATTTGTGTATGTGTTCTAATTCAGTTCAGCTTTTGAGGACTGATTCTGCTGGTTTTCTGAGATTAGGCCTGCTAAGATGAGAGACTGTCAAGTGAGATATTAGACAGTGACTTGAGCTGCCAAAAATCCCTTAAAGTGGAAAGAAAACGTTAGGTGTACACAGCTTCCTGTGATTGACAGTGGTTTTGCTTCCTCAGAGAGCGATAACGCTTGCTTTATAAAATCTTGTTTTGTAGACTGGGAGAAGAGGAAGGACTCCTACAAATGCAATAATGGTATGTAATTTCTCCTCTCAGAGTGACTATAATCCTAACAGGTCTCTACCACATTATAATATTGATTTTTTTTTTTTACTTAATAGTCCAAGGGAAAAAGCAACACCTTTTTAATGTTTTTGTTTTTTAGTTACTACTTGTAGCTGTTGGGTTTAAAAGCAAAATTACTTCAATATGGAGAGACTAGGTGAATAAGGAAAAATATATGTGGACAGTCAGAGCAGATCAACATGTATATTGCCAGATATGTAAACTGGAGAGTGTTGGTTCTCTAGATGTGCAAATGGAGAATTCTTTTCTAGTTGTGTTGTTTTCCATGAGCCTAGGGAAGATTATATCTTGTACAAATTGATAATTATCATATAGATAACATTTGCTGGCATCAAGTACACTAAAAATGGGGAAATAGGCATGGAAAGTAGTTTATCAGAGAACAACAATTCTAATGATACATGAGTTTGAGCAAGTTCAGTATGTAATCTGCATTAAAAATGAGGGACTGGCAATTCACAAAAATGAACTCTACATGGTTCATTCCTTTAATTTACAGAACAACTGTGAATAAAATTGTGACAAATATTAATGTGTAATATTTGTGTCCTGGAATGTTGGGTTGAAAAACAAGACTTCAAAAAACCCTTTCTTTTTTTTGTAGGGGACAGGTCATTAACATGCGGTACCTGGAATACTTTGAGAAAATTCTTCATTTTATCAAAGACAGGATCCTTGTTTATCATGGGTAAATTACAACTTTTTTACCCCCTGCTCTGTTCGCCTGGTAATACTGATCTGAAATTTACATAATATTCATTTCATAAAGTCTTTTTCTTAGTTTAGTAAATTCTAGTTTCCTTAGTATATATAATTATTTTAATTCCTATTGGAAATGGAAAATTGTATTCATTGCCACATAAAGAAACTTAAACCAATAGGAAAAAAAACCCCTGTGAATTACAGTGTACCTAGAAACTAATAACTATTTTGAATTTGTAGGTATGGTTCTATCATGATTGGATCTCTATTCTTTCTAAGCATATGATTTATTTAAGATTTTGGGTTTCCTCCTGGTAAAATCAAGTCCAGTTACTCTGACTATTGAGATTAATTTATTGGAAGTGAGGAAAAAAAGAGAAAAGAAGATATGGAAGGTAATTTTCATTGAAAGAGGTGTTTGACAAGCAGTTTTAAATGAGCATAGAATCTTTACTATCTGTTACACAGATGGGTTGTAGATACTGTCCTGGAACTGAAGAGAGTTGTAGACTCTTGAATGAAATAATATGACTGAAGGTAATATAAAAATTGATGTTGGCATCTGTACTGAATGTTGTGGCTCAGTGTTCTGATAACATAAAAAACTGAAAAACTCTTTTAGCTTTAAACCCTCTCATTTTCCTTTGACCTGGTAACTTTTCTTAAATACTGAGTTCTGTTTTTCAATCTCATTGTGCTACTTAAATATCAAGAAATGAAAGCACTGAAATTCCTTGTAAAAGTGTTCAAGTTTTAGAAATCTATGATAGTTGCTGAAAATGTGTAAGTTCTTCAGTAACTGGCAGTCTGTCCTCTGTTGCTAGGAAATTTGTTCAGAGTAAGCCCAGTAGCATTTGACTTTAAACCAGACCAGTTTGTAGTGTGATTTTTAAAATAATTCTGTTCTTAAAATCTGGTGTAGTGTAACTAATAGTTATTAGAGCAGTAATTCAACATGTATCTTCATGATCCAGCTGTGCCTCCATCTGAAGTATTTACTTGCCTTTGAGGCTGCACAGATGCATATATTTTGTGAAGAATATTTCTAATTTTAACTCTCTTCTATTTCACTCTTTCCTTACCTAGACCCCTCTGCCCACACACATTCATGCAAACACTGTTTGATGCTTTAGCATGGCCAATAGCAAGAGTCAGAGTAATTGATTAGAGTAAGATAAATCTGAATACTGAAGTTGAGGTTTGAAGCTGAAAAAAATAACCTGAGCTGATATAGGAGAAGACTGCTTTTTGAAATATAGGGGAGCATTTGGACAAGTATAAAGAAACTATTTTTCAGAAAATAAATAAATAATTAACTTTCAATAACTTACATCACTATGGCTGATTAGGTTAAAGGTATGTGAATTTAGAAATGCTACATGTGTTCAACTGCTGTATTTCATATTTAATTTTTTTCCAGTGCTAATAATCCAAAAGGACTGCTAGAGGTTCGAGAAGCTTTGGAAAAGGTACATAAAGTAGAAGATCTTCTTCCCATAATGAAGGTAAATTATTTTAATAAAGTAATTTAAATACTTTATTATATGGTAAAAATGATAAAATGTATTCTGGGAGATATTGTATTCTGGGAGATATCGAGTTCCTCAAAATAAAACCATTGTATATAAACTTAAAATGAGTAACAGGAAATACTAGCTCAGGTTACTCCAAATCTGCATATATAGGGTTGGACCTTCCTTTGATATGTGCAAATGGGTGATGTTTATTTGAAATCCTTGGCCTGACTGTGAAATGGTAACAAAATTATGGGAAACCAAAACTGTAATTCTTTGAAATGTAAATGTAATTCTTTGAAGTCAGCCTTCTCTACCAAGAGGGTTTGTGGTCAGATCTGCCATAGTGAGCTCTCTCTGTGCCTGTACAATAGGAAGGAAAAAAATTGATTGATGTGCCTGAAAGATTAGGAATATGGAAGCTCTTTTTACTTTTAGGTTCATTGGTGCAGCTCAGTGGGGCTGGCACGGGAAAGTGGGGTAATAATTGCCCTTTGTGACTGATAGCTAAAATGAAATCCTGGATAACATTTTTGAGCTTAGGAAGACTTGGCAAAGAAGGAGTGAGAAACTTGGAGGTTTTCTTCCTGCTGCTGGTGGTCTTTCTAGAAAGACTTTGGATATATGACCTGCAAAATGATTTAAACTCATATCTCAGCTTGAGTAGAAAGGCTTGAGCTGGGTTTAAGTAAAAGTTGTTCCCTTTTTCCCCCCATTCCTCCAAATTAATCTAGGTTGAGCAGTGTGGAAGTATTTGGGGTTGTGGAAACAAAGTTACGAAGTATGTCTTTTTAAAGGATTGTACAGGATTTTAATCAGAGCAGAATGAGATTTGGGAAGAAACAGTTATGCTAAATAGAGACAAATTCTTTACTTTCTTATCTTGTGTGTCCACATTGGAATTTTGTATCTAAGCAAAGCAGCTAGGTTGCCATAGAGCAGGGATCTCTGAAGCTGCCTTGCTGCTACTCCTGACAGACTGCCTGGGTTTGGATTTGTTCTTGGTACAAGTGCTCAATCATGCACTACAGTTGTCTTTGCAGGAGCTACGTGGCTTAAGCACTACATTTTTCTATGGGTTTTTATAATATATTGTGAATATATGTTCTTTGAAGACACTCTAATTTCAGATGTCCTTTTGATATTACTGTCTTGTTCTTGGCTTTGAAAGATGAAGCCAAGTGGGTACAAACTGAACCTAAACAAAAGCTTTTGCTAAAGAGGTAGTAGATATTGGGGTGGATGGACAACTAAGTGCTCCTTACTGGCACACAAATGTGCAAGTAGAACCCCATAGAGCATTTAATGTGGTTACTTTCAAATTGTAGGCCAGAAAAAATGCTGCCAGTGGAGTTAAAAATACAGGTTACTCCAAGAGAATAATGAAAATATATAAACATAGTGGACTGTACATTATTATTTCAAAGTAAATGTCTCAACTGGCAGCAAATACTCTTCCTAGTTTCCATACCTGTCCATTTTGGTCTGGTTTGAGTCTCCTGCATCCCATTCCAAACTTATCAAAGTGGAATGCTGTCTCACTAGAGGCTTTTTGTTCCTTTAAGATAAACACAGATTCTCTTGAAACAAAACACTCTGGACCCCAGGTTTTGGGTTAATGCAAGTAACTGCCTGAGTAAACACTAGTGCATATTAGTCACTATTAGTGTCTATATAAAATAAATGTCTTTCTAATAGTGATGTTATCAGGTTATTTGGTTTGCTGCAAATGCTGTATATGGAAAACTGGGCTTTTGGATTTCCTTAAATGCAGTTCTGCCTGATTTAGACTCTCTGGCTACAGTGTTCTACTTAGATAGTGTAGCTTTGCAAATTTCTTAAATCTAGAGATATTTTCCTTCCGATGAGGATAAACATCAGTTGAAACTGGATCACAGTTAAGAAACTGTTGCTTTGAGTTGTATTCTGGAATTCACACTTGGACTAATACTTCTTAGTGTAAACAGAAAATGGGATCTCAAATTCCTGCTTTTCCATTTACATCGTTGCACCAAAAGGTTACCATCAATATACAACTTGGGGAGGAGTCTGTACAATTTGAACGGCTTTGTACAGTTGCTTTTCATAAACAGCACATTTTATTCACTATTTAGTTATAAAGTTGAATGCCACTATGCCTCATTCAGTATTTATGGTTTCCATTCAGAAGGAAATAAAGGATGAATGAAGTAGTGTCACTAACACTAACTTTGTTTTGTTAAGATTGTCCACGTTCATTTCTACTCCATGTACTTTATGTGCTTCAAAGCAATAGGTAGACAATCTCTGTCTCTGCTACCTCTAATATTACTTTTTTTTTTCTTTTGAAAGCAGTTTAACAGTAAAACCAGAGATGGGTTCACTGTGAACACAAAAGTCCCCAGCCTGAAGGATCAAGGGAAAGAATATGATGGATTCACAATTACGATAACGGGAGATAAGTATGTTTCCTGTTTTCAGGGATTAGAGTACATTAAGTAATGATCAACTGTTAGCAATTAATTATCTGAAATGCCATTTCTGCTCACATAAAGTGAGTTTTGTTTTTCACTAGTGGCATTTTTGTAAATAATTAAAGTTTATTCATTTGAGGACTTGATGCCTGTTGTGTTTTCAACAAAAAGAAAATATGGATGACACTGATGGAACTGAGTTGATTCTCTAACATATAGCACAAAAATGAAAAGAGACCTTGTTTTTCAGCTTAGACTATAAAATGCCTAAAGGAAAAAATATCAAATACCTCAGTCTTTATACATATCAAAATACATTTCTTGTGAGACCTTGTCTTTTGTGTTGACTGACAAGCCCTGAATGGAGTGGAAATTTCTGTGATCTAAGAATAGAAGACACTCTCTTCTATTTGGGATTTTGGCCTTTTTAATGTTTGAGATGTTTGCAGACCTTCTATCTGCAAGTGAAAATATAACTAGTACCTGAATGTATGAGAATAGTCAGGAGACTTTGGGTCACTCTCTGGATGAGATAGTAAATGTCTCACTTTTTGGATTCTGATTCCTTGTCTTTCTGAAAAATGAGCAACTCTGAAGCTCAGAAGTGCTGTCATACTACTAAATAAAAACTTTTAAAAATTAAAGTTAGAATTCTGTGCCTTGGGATTTTTCCCGGAATTTGTGTGCTACCAATGAGTGGCAAGGAATCCAAACTTCCCTGCTAAAATGTTAATGTAGCTCTTGGTTTTTTATTTTACATTCTAAATCACTTATATATGGCTTATATATGGTGAAAGGCCATTAAATATATGGCATCACTATTTTGAGGAAAAGGTTTTGGTGTCCGTAAATAGCCTAACTTTGTTCTGGACAAACTTTGTTCAGCATCATTCAGACTGTTTTGATCCATAGTTTGTAAGTGCTTTATACCAAAACAATCCTGTTTTGGTAGTTTAGAAATGAAGAAAACTACACTCTATGTTCTGTACAAAAATCCCAAGTCTGTGAAGATATTTTAAAATTTCATATTTCTTATTTTTTACCCACAGTTTAAGTGAAACACTAATGCTTGTCA
Source organism: Rhadina sibilatrix (assembly GCA_013400275.1). Classification (NCBI taxonomy): domain Eukaryota; kingdom Metazoa; phylum Chordata; class Aves; order Passeriformes; family Phylloscopidae; genus Rhadina; species Rhadina sibilatrix. Next base: position 930,534 of record VWYO01008368.1, read on the forward strand.
GGTATTCTTCAATGGAAATACTTAATCTGTGATAGGTGGCAGTCTTTATATATTCTTTCAAACTTAGAATGGGATGTAGCATTTTTAATTCAGTGATTTTGTTTGGTTTTGTTTTTTTTTTTTAATTAAATGAGAGTAATGCACATAATATCCTGCCTAAGGAAGGTGGTAGGAAAAAGGTGATTTGTAACTGTAGTAGATTTGTAATTTACCCTGGATATGCATCAAGTTCTGTTCAAAAAATGTCTTACCTCCTTTTCTTTTTCATCTGCTTAACAGAGTGGGGAACATACTATTTTCAGTAGAAACTCAGACGACAGAAGAGAGAACACAGCTGTATCATGCAGAAATAGATGCACTATATAAGGATCTAACAGCTAAAGGAAAAATTCTAATTCTGTCTGCAGAGCTAGGGGTAAGGCTGTTCAACCAATTATTAATTCCTTGAAAAAGCCTTTTATGTTTTTATACTCTCTGTTTAATAGTCCCTGTTCTAATACTTTTTAACAAAGTTCTTAGGTATTAAAGTTACTTAAACCCAATTATGACAAGTACCATAAAAAGTTGCTATAATTCTGTCTGTTACTTTAAAATTTGCTGTGCTTTGCTTGCAGTACTAGAGAGTGTCCAGGCAAGGTCTCAATATCACAGTGTGTTCTGTTTATTTCTTTGTGAGAAGCACTACATTTGTGTTTGTGTTGGTTTGATGTGCTAGGACAATCTGACTACATTTAAGCTTGTGCTTTTTGATGCTTTAATAGGTGTGTAGATAAACTGTTTCACATAAATGTTAAAGATACAACAAAGTAGTTTGTTTAAACATCTGTTAATCAGACTTCAACTTCACAGTTCAACATTTTCACATTTGAAATGGTTCTTAAAAAGTAATTGTGGTAACATAAGACTTCTCAATGTGTACCTTTATAAGGTATTATCTGGCTATTAAACTATCTTTAATTCACACTTTTTTTTTCCCTCTTAGGAAGTAGATGCTGTTTGCAACTTGATCCTGTCACTAGTTTATTACTTCTATAATTTAATGCCACTTTCAAGAGGATCTAGGTTAGTGTTGGTATTCATCATGTCTGTACCTTGAATGCCTGCTGTACAATGTCCATGTCTTGCAGTATCTTAATGTGTTTTAAAATATGTGCCCTGCACAGCCTCTCTTTTTGTGCTGCTGTGACAATGGGAACTGACTTGGTACTGTTTTAAAAGCTAGTTTGTAATTGCTAATGGTAGCTATTCATAGCTGCTTGTATATTTAAAATGATGAGTAGTCTATATTCATAGACATCAGCTCACACATTGAGAAGTGTAATTTTTAAATTGTAATGCTTGATTTTCTAATCCATATTGTCTTACACCACTGTAATTTCACTTAGGATGTTTTTCTGAAATGTGTATTTAGGATGAAATATACTTTGGCATAATTTATTTTAATGAAAGACACTAAAATATTATTTTAGTGAGTTGTTGCAATTGTTAGGGTCATGAAACCATAGGATAAAGTTCCATATGTCACAGAACTCTTCAACTGGAATTCTAGTTTAATGCAAACCTGCTTACATCTAAGACTATTCTGAATCTCTGTTCCACAAAGCACTTAGGCACTTAACATCTTTAATCTTACTCCTAGATACAGTTTAGTATGAAAAAAACCCCTGATATTTGGGGATTTTATAATCAGATTTTGCATTTATCTTATAGAACGTAAAAATTAAGAGAAATTCTGTCTGACATTCACAGTTCCAAAAAAATTAAGTTAAAAATTAAATAACTGAACAGCTTTACAGTGCCTCTCGCTCTATTGCAGTAGCATTCATAAACTCTTTTGAGCTATAGTTGATCTTCTCAGGAACAGGAGTCTGCTTTATTTTCAGCCCTGTGGAGTCTTAAGAACTCCAAAGTCTTGAAAATACAGTCCTGACAAATGTAGAAAAAATAGTAAAATTCCATAGGCTCATAACTTCATTCTAGTGATGTTGGATAGTTACAGTGATTTCAGTTTTTAAGTGTTTTATGCTTGTTTTTTTTCTTCTAAAATAATTAGCACAGTAATATTTACTAGCCCTCTATGAAACAATACTATGTTTCATTTCTTTTGTAGTCTAAAATAGTATTATGGAAAGACTTCTACTCCATTTATTGCTTTTAATTTCATTCTTTTAGTGTGATAGCTTATTCAGTGATCATGGGAGCACTAATGGCAAGTGGAAAAGAAGTATCAGGAAAAATCCCTAAAGGCAAGGCAAGTATCAAAATATCCACGTACATTAGCTCAGCCTTGATGGAGGAAGTAATACTTGTAAATGTGGGGAAAGAGCTGTCAGAGTGAACAGAAGTGTCATGCTTATTTGCTGGAGATTGGTCACCTGCATGCTACGATGTCTTGAAGCCTGAGAGAGTGTTGAAAATTCCTTTGCTATTCTGACAGCTGGTGAATTTGGAGATGGTATGTGCAATAATTTGGATCAGTCAAATTGTAGCAGTTTGGTCCCACAGGAATTACAAATCTGTTACTGAAGCATTTCCAGTGAGCTGAGCTGCTCTTTTGAGCTTGCTTTGAGAAGGGTTCTGAAAACACTGGGACAGAATTAGTGACTCTTCCGGTGCACAGCAGTTGTTTTCTGTCTGTACCCTCAGTGTATTGTAAAGCTTTTAGGGCTTGGTTAGTAGTAAAGGATTTGCAACTTCTTTTGATTTCTCCTTCCCCTCTGTATTCTGCTGAAGTTAAACTAAGTCCTAGTTTTTAAGTGACTAGATTTAAATATTATACCTCCTTGCTCAATAAAGTATTTGAGTATTATACTGCCCTGTTTAATAAAGGATTTCCTTTTCTTTGACAGTTGGGGGTTGTTAGCTGTATTATCTTTTCAGCATGAAAGGAGTGAGAACACCTCTGTCTCTTTAATGTCTTGTCAAAAGAATCAGTAAAATTCCAGTAAGAATCCAAGTTGTTGAAGAAAATACCCTGCATGGATAACTGAAGAAAGGGTGATTTTCCCTTTTGTTCTAGAAAGCCCTGAAAACAATGTACTCCTTTGAGTACAATGAACTCTAGTAGCTTTTAAGAGCATACAGCATTTGCTTAGCAGCAAGAAAGCTTCTTTTCAGTACACCATTAAGCTGCTATCTTCCCCATTCTGTGGGAGTTCAAGCTAAGGTGAAACACTTCTATGAGGTGTCTTAAGCATTTTCTTAGGACTTGATGGAGAAGTATTTTGCTGACTGATTTTATGCAGGCAAGCAGAGTTTCAGGATTACTACTAAGCAGGATTTCTGATTTACAGGATCACTGGGGACATCTTTACATTTGAGGGTTCTTCCTGAAACAGAGTGCCTGAATACGAATAAACCTGTTTTTTAGAAAAGCTTTCATGACATGAAAGAAATTGTTGAATGAAACTGGAGTTTATTTTTTGCTGGAGTTGTTAGAGGGGCTAAGCTGGTCCCAGACTTAAGACAACATGCATTTTCAGGCTGTTCTGAAGTCAAAGGTGCACAGTAGCCAAGAGTCCTGTTGTTGCCTGGTGAGTCATTCAGTAGCCATGGCCAGTGTAGCTTTCAGTATTGGTTGTGTTGGGGTGTGCAAACCCCACAGAGAATTTTAGTGCCTGGCTTGAATGCTGACTTCAAACGGATGGTGGGAGACAAAGTAGTCAGGGCACAGACTGGTTTGTAAGCTTACTCCTGTCTTACCAAGAGCATAGGTAGCAAAGCCCTCAAAGCCTTTCATGAAGTTGAGAACTTAAAAATTCTGTAATTTCTTAATATCTCTTTTGTTTTCTTGCATTTTCAGCTGGTTGATTTTGAAGCCATGACAGCACCAGGGTCTGAAGCTTTTAGCAAAATAGCAAGGAGCTGGATGAATTTAAAAAGGTAAATCCTTTAGTTCAGATGGGGAATGGGGAAATCAAATATGAAAGACTATATGTAAAATTCAAACCTATACTAAGAAATGTTACTTAGAAATAATTAGTTTAGTAACAGATTCAGTGTATTTTTTAACACTGTTTAGGAATTGATGAAACAAGATTTGCATTTACACACACAGTAGTGTATTTCCAGTCTAACAGAGCAGTTAGTAGTCTAGACATTCAGTTATGTGAGTATTGTCCTCTGAGGAAATTACTTGGGTTAATGTCGTCTTCACTTTATCAAGTGGGTCAAATTTGTCTTTTTATACTATGGCTTAACATTAGTAGATCTGGCAATGAATGAACAAAGCAAGGGGAAATTTTGACCCTTTTTTAAAATTCCTATGAGTCCATTGAAACTATATATCCAAAGTAATTTGCTTATCCTTTAATTCTGTTTTGTTTCAGAGAATAGGTGTTTTCAAAGTAGGTAGACATTTTGAGTATGGAGAATTACATTACTTAGTATAGATGCATGACTTCTGTGCAATGCTTCAAATTTTTGATTTTCATATGAATTTATAATTTAATACTGCATACATCAACAAGGAGTTATTATTATGAATTGGGTGCATTTGATTGGTCCCCTAGTTGTTATTCCCCATACAAAATCTAAAAGTCAGGCCAGACACAACACCAGTTCTAGTATTCTTCAAGTCAGGGTCAAGACACCTAAAGGGTTCTGAGAGAATTGCCCAAGGTTCCTTATAGGGCCATCTATAATCTTGGACACATGGTGCACATCAGGGGACATTCTTGGTTACTGCAGGAAAGAAAATCTTGAGCTCCTCTTCAGGAAGGCCAAAAGGAAACCCAGAGAAACTGTCAGCCTCATTTTGATCCCTGGGAAAGTAATGAAGTGAGTCCTCTAGGAAAGCACTTCAGTTAACATGAAGGAAAAAAGTCACAGAAAACAATCGATGTGAGCTTACCAACTGTTCTGTGACCCAATAATGGTTCTCTCTGGTAAAAACCGACTTTTGGGGATGATAAGAGCAATCAACGTTGTTCATTTTTACTTCAGCAAGGGTCCCACAGTACTCTCATATCAAGATAGCACACTTAACAGGGGACAAAAGGACAACTAGATGGATTAAGATGATGTTTGGATAACCAGATTTAGAGGGGTACTCACCACTTTGGACCACACTTAAAATTCTGCATTCAGCTGCAGTAAAGACTGTAACAAACAACAAATTCGTAGAGAGCCACCAAAATGGCCAGTGGTCTGGAGTACCTTAACAGGAGAGAGCTAGGCTTCTTCAGCCTGGAGAACATAATGCATTGATCTAAGAGCAGCTCTGCAGGACCTGTGAGTGTTCGGTGGGAAGACAAAAAGCAATGTGCAGGAGTTGAAACAACGTTTAGACTTGGCATAATCTTTTCATCAGCAGCCTGCTCAAAGAGGCTGTGCAGTCTCCACCCCTGGAGATTTTAAAGACTTGGCAGGATAAAGCCCTGACACCCTGATTTGACTTTTGGTTGACCTTGCTTTGAACAGGATCTTAGAGGTCTGGTCCAACTTCCTAGAGACTGTAACTCTCCAGCTGCTCTTAGTGCCAAACACCTCATACTGATTAGTGTTGTTTAACTTTATTATCAGGAGTTCTGAGCCTGGTGAATTTCAGTAAACTATAAAGTCCCTTCCTAAATGAAGAAGGCTAATAAGATTCAAGGACATCTTTGTTAAACTTAGGCTAAAATTCTACTTGTAAATGGGTCAAATTCAGTATTCATTAAGGAGTGAAATTTCTAAATGACAGGTGTAGCAAATTGTGGTTTTTATTAAAAGTAGTCTGCACAAATATTGAGACATGCTTGTCTTGGAAATAAATATTTATGGTTCCCACAATTTTTTTCTGTAATTCTCACAATTATCTTCTTTATTAATCCTCTGTTCATGGTGGTTTGCCTTTTTTTTTTTTTTAAGACACATCTCTACCAAAGAGAAACTTTCTTCTTGGGAGTTAAGTGAGCTTAAGACATTTCAGTGCAGCCCACATGTTTCTGACTCCCTCAGCTGTAGTGTTGAAATTTATTGAAATCCATGTCAATCCATGATCTGGGAAGTCATCATGTTAAAAATAACCTTGCCAAAACAATTTATTTTTAATCAATACCATTCTGTAGTGTAGTAGAACCTAGAGACTTGCTAGGTCAAATTAGAGATGTATAGTAGGTGAGGAAATGAGCCAGAGTGGAGAAAGTGATAATGTTGACTTTGCTGAGGAAAAAAAAAAAAAAATCAGAAGAACTACAGCCCAGAGGACTTGATGTAATAATATGAAGGTAATTAACCTGAGTGGCTAATTTGTCTGTGGTAGACAAATAATAGTGGATATGGTAAATAAGACTGGAAGACTTAAAGCATACATTTTTTTTTTAACTTGTGCTGCTTTTGAAAGCTCTTCTATGTAGACATTGTTTTCATTCTGTATGGTGATGGAGTAGTCATGAAAAGCAAGAGCTGTTTGTGAAGAGCAGATTTGGAGATTCATTGAATCATTATGGTTGGGAAAAAAACTTTAAGATCATTGAGTCCAACTGCTAACCCAGCACCACTGTGTTCACCATTAAACCATGTCCCCAAGTGCTGCATTCACACTTTGGATGACTTCCAGGGATGGTAATTGCACCATTTCCCTGGGCAGCTTATTCCAATATCTTCATCCTTCCCATGAAGAAATATTTTCTAATATCCAATCTAAACCTTCCCTAGCACAACTGGTCTTGTCCCTTGTTAACCTAAGAGAAGAGACCAATCCCCTCCTGGCTACACCCTCCTTTCAGGTGGTTGTAGAGAGCAATAAGGTCACTCCTGAGCTTCCTTTTCCCCAGGCTAAAACAACCCCAGCTCCCTCAGCTGCTCCTCATAAGACTTGTGCTTCAGACCCTTCACCAGCTCCATTTCTTCTCTGGACTCGCTGCAGCACCTCAGTGTCGTTTTCGCAGTGAGGTGTCTGAAACTGGACACAGGATTTCAGGGGTGTGGCCTCACCAGTGTCGAGTAGAGGGGGACAATCACTGCCCTGGTCCTGCTGGTCACATTATTGCTGACAGAGGCCAGGATGCCACTGGTCTTCTCGGCCACACTGCTGGCTCATGTTCAGCTGCTGTCAGCCAGCACCCACAGGTCCTTCTCTGCCCCAAGCCTGGACCTCTTGACACATGTCCCAAATTTGTTGGAGAAGAGGATGAACAGAAGTCTAAGTTAATGTGTTAACTTGCAGGTATATTATAAAACTCATCAAAAAATAACTTTTTTTTCTTCTCTTTCAGTATTTCGCCTTCTTACAAGAGCCTACCATCAGTATCAGAGACTTTTCCAACCCTGAGAACAATGATTGAAGTACTAAATACAGACTCATCTCACTGTCTAAAAAAAACAATAGTTGTTGTGTAATTTATACAAATAAAAAGCCAAGAGATACTGCTTCGTAAATTATTTCGAATGGCAAATTGTCGTCAAAATTGTTTTGTTTTGTTTTGTTTTTTTAATAGAACAAACTTACTTGACTGTTTATCACCAGTAAAAGAAATCTTTCTGTGACCAATAATATTAAAAAGGAAAAAAATAATTAGAACAACTGCTTTTTCATATTACTGCCCACTCTAACAGAAATAGTTATTCAGGGGCCAAACTGAAGAGCAGTAAGAAACTTGATCACAGTTATGAACTCGACATACTGCAGGTCAAAATTTATTAAAAGAAAAAAAGAAAAGCAATCTTCATTGGAAATAACACTCTAGTACTTCTCATTGTTTGTTTTTTTCAAAGACTCTGACTTCTGCACAGAAAACTTAGAGCTCTACCATGTGTAAGTAACTGGAGAATACACAAGCATTTCATGTAGTACAGTCCAGTGAAGGAACAGATGCCAGCTTAAAAGAATGGGGTTCAGGGAAACATCATTTGGAAACAAACCAAACCAATTACTTATTTGGACATAGGCTCTCCTGAGTAAATGGCAGAAGCAAACAACTCTCCATTTCCAAGTACCCATTGATGGTGGTGGTTGACAAAAGTTACTAACTGATTGACAGAACTGAAGTATATTGGGAGCACCAGCTAGTGTTCCTTGAGTTATTTTTGTTGGACAGACTAGGCAGCATTCTGGAAAGGCAGGTTTCCTTAACCAAACCATAATAATGGCAAATTTGACCACCTGTCTGTTTAGTATTAATGAATATGAATTCTAAACTTCCTTGGTCAGAATTTCTGTAAAGGGCAAAAGTAAGTTATTTCTTTGCAATTAAGGATAAAGGAGACTTGCAAGTTTTCATTTAGAGAATTGGGATGGTGTCCATTTGTGACACAGGTACTCCCAACATTCTATTCTTGAATACTTTCTTCTATCCCACTAGAAATTAGCATTATTTGCTTCTTCTGTTTAAAAGTCTAGAAGTTTAAGAAACCTCTACTACATTTCATTAAGGAGGAAAGGAACTGTTATTTTCCTGGAAAAACAGCAGTCTGGAAAATATGCCTAACTTTATACTTTGATTGTGTTCTAATGTGATCTTCTAAGCCTGTAAAGTTTTGTTATGCTTTGTATTATTTGTTGAGAAAGGGGAATTACATTGGCACTTGACCAGACAGTCTTGGGAACTATAAAAAGGAGGGGTTTTGTTTTGGGGATTAGACCAGAGGGAGTCTGGAGGAAGGGGTGGTGCTGAAGAAAAAAAACTGCCTGGGCAAACAAATCGTGTACAATCGTCTGGGCTTCCTTGTCCTCATTTCTTACTCCTGTGACTGACTTCATCCAGAGCCCCTGGTGGCAGACAGGAGAGATTAATGGGAGATCACGGGAGGATTTGGGGGAATGTGTATTGCACCTCTTATGTATATGTGTGCCTGCAAATATGTTTCAAAGGCTTCTTTCTCTGGGCGTGATGCAGATGACTAAGAAAGAAATCGAGCTCAAGTCAAGTGCTCTCAAACAAGTTTAGCAAACAAAACAGGATTATATAACTGGGCTGGTATGTGATGACTTGGGGAACTGTAATTACCTCCTAAGAACCAAGTATATGGAGAAATCTAATTATCATTTTCCATCCTCTTCTGTGTCATCCTAGCTGGTCTAGCAATACCATTTGAACTCTTAAATGGGAATATTAATGCATTGCAGCCCCAGTCATTTATCTATTAAGAATGATGCTAAAGAAAGCAGAATGAGGAAAAAAATAGGCTAAGCAATGAAAAACCATTAATCTGAACCTCAGTATTTGTGCTACTTTGTTATATATTTTGAAGATAATAAAAATTCCCCTGCAACTACCTAGGCCAAAAGTCAAAATAGATTTAATCTCACGTAAATCTTCTGACATATTTGCCTATCTTAGGTAAGCTGAGGGTTTTTCTGGGTGGTTGGTTGGTTTGTTTCATTGTTGGTTTGGTTGGGTTTTTTGGTCTTGGTTTTTTTATGGAAAGGAATTATGCTTCCCCCAACTCCACCCCAGGAGACTGGTCATCTTTTGGGAGTTTGTGTGTGGGACCTCAGTGAATCCTTTGCCAAAATAAGGACTTGTTACAGGAAACGATCATTTGTTACAGCACAGGAAGACACCAGAAAACCTAATTATTTCAGCCTTTAGGAATCTCCTTTACCAACGTAACCAATGCCTACTGCATAGACTTGTTACACGTAGGCTGCAACTTTACTATCAACACAGAGGCCTCAGACCATCTTGCACCCTAACTGGTGGAGTTGAACAAAGGCGCCCGTGCCAGGCATCCTGTCTCTTGTGACAGCAGCTGCTGGACCTTCTACCGTGTTAAAAAACACGTACGACTTATTTAGGAGTGAAGAAAGGCAGGTTCTTGGGCACAGTACTCCTCTGCCAGCTGAGGCAAGTCCTTTCCTGGTGCTCCTGGCCCGGGCAGCGTGGGAATACTAGTTTACCTCCTTGGAAAGAAGGGGAAGGGCTCTGGGAGATGGGCGCTACGGGCAAGAGCACTTGAGGGCCGCGGGGCCCGCTCAGCCCCACGCCATCGACGGTACCGAGACCGAAGCAAGCCCGGGAGGCGGCGTCCCCGCTTCCCTGCCTCTGGCCTGCCCGAGGCGGCGGGAGAGCGGCCGGGTCCCCGCGGGAGCGGCGGGCGGGCGGTGCCGCAGGCGGAGGCGGGCAGGGGCTGCCGCGGGCCGGGCGTGCGGGGGGCGGGCAG
>VWYO01008368.1:940788-989524 GCA_013400275.1 Rhadina sibilatrix
GAGCGGCGCTCGCCACCCCCGGCACCGCCGCACGGGCGGGGCGCGGCGGCCGCGACCTCCCCGGGCTGCGGTGCCGCCGGCGCTGGGCTGCCCGGCATCGCCGGCGTTCCGCGCCGTCGGCGGCGGGGCGAGTTGCCCCGGTGATGAGCTTGATTCCTTTCCCTCTTCCCTGGCTGTGCGGGAGGGCGGGATGTTCACCGAGAAGCACTGGGTCGCACCGTAGAAGCAGGGAAGGCTCCAGCAGCGATAGGGCTGAAGTGGATTTTGCAGAAAGGAGACTTGGAGAAGAGGACGGGCTCAGTTCCCCCGACGCCCGGGGCATGACCGCGGTTGGCGCTGGACATTGTCCCTTGCTGAAAATGGGCTGTAGGGAATGTTTACACTGAATTAAATCTCTTCCTTTTCGTTTCTAGTTTTAGACATGGTTAAAAATACAACACTGAAAACATTCCAGCTCTTGGCATGTTTGACACCTTAAAAAAAATGCAGCCTGTTCCATGTCACATGCCAGGAAAAACAGGGGTGTGGAAAGATAGATGGCAAAAAGTATGGATTTTGAACCTTCTGAGAGCCATCTATCCAACGGTGAAGCGTGGCAGCCCTGGAAATCCACAGTAAAAGAGTACCCGGTCTGGAGCAGTGGGTCATGTTACCGAGTGTGAGCCCTTGAAGAGGAAAGTCTAACAATGCTTGAGGAGACCTGACAGTACTCTTCAGATACTGTGTCTCTTATTCAGTATATTGATTCCCTCTGTTTTCTGTTCTTTTATATTTCTGTTCTATCCTTTTACATTTCTATTCTATTCTTTTATTCTTGTATGATTACAGAGCTGGTTTCTTTCACTCTGTCCATGTAATAACTTTAAGTGACCTATTGTTAATTAAGTTATGTGGCTTATACCAGGAAAAAAAAAAAGATCTGCTTCTGCATTTGTAATCATCAATCCAATTTAAAGAGTGCAGTGCTACTTTGAGCCTCCTCTCCAATATCCCTTGCAATGGGATTTCTAAGAAGCTTGTGGGGCACACTGATACTGGACACCATGGTTCCTGACCGGCTTTGTGCCTGGAGACTGCTGCCTGTGTTTCCCCTGTCAGGAAGGTGTGATGCTGGGCTGCACACACATCATATCTAAAGCTAGAGTGCATAGGGTGTGGCTCAGTTTTGTCTAGTTCACGATACCCAAAATTCTAGATAAATATTTGATAGTAATGGCCAAAAAGAGGTGTAGAAGGACACTGGACAACAAATTTGGTTGTGCAAACAACCTTTGAAAAGAAACTTATATCTGAAGTTAGTTGTGAAATAATTTAAAGAGTGTGGAAAATAAATATGTTCAGTTTTTCCAGCCTTGGAGAGATCTGCTGTGCTTTCTGCTTTGAATTATGTGGATCTGGAAGCAAAGCAAGCATGTCGTAGGCTGTTGTGCTGCACTGTATGGAAATAATAATTTCCTAAAGCATCTAGAGAGTCCATCTGAAACTGGGCAAATAGTTTTCTTTCCCCTCTTCTCCCCAACTACAGTTACAATATGCATAATGTTAGCGTTTCTGTAGCCATTAACCAAAGAAGGCATGCTTCATCCAAATACTTGATACAAGGTGTTTAATTTTGGAAGTATCTGCCTCAACTGACTTCCTCTTTGACTGCTAAGCCGAAGTTAATATAAATTGTTTCCGAAGAAAAGAGGTTCCACTCATTTTGGCATTCCCCATTTCCATTTTAGTTCTTCCAGCTGTACCACTGAGCCTCGGAGCCTTTCCTGGCTCTTCATCTGATAGCTTCCTCTCCCCTGGCTCCCTTGCTGGCATTCGACCTGTTAAAAGGACATTTGCCCTGGCTGACAAATTGTTCCTCCTTGTCTTGCCGTAGCAGAGCCGCCGCCGCCAGCGGCTCTTGCCAGTTCGTTTCAACTTCCCAGGTTTGCGAGCGCTTTTCCTGCAGAGCTCTGCTGCCTCTGTGTCCTGCTCAGACTGCTCAGGGAGCTGTGCCCCTGCTGCCTTTGTGGGACTCAGCTGCTGCACGCACCGTGGTCACCCAGCCCTCGCTCAGGACAATTGGAGTGGTCCTGGCTGCTCTCCCTGGCTATTGGTGTGTGGTGTCATAAGGCAAGGAAACGGAGAGCAGCCCGCATGCCTCAGAATCACTTGTGGATCTCGCAGCACTTTCTGTGAGAGTGTTTTGGTGTGATGATGTTCTTGCTGATATACCTGCTCCAAAAGTTTCATGTTTCCAGCTGCAGCTCATCTTCCCTGTTAACTGATGTTGAAATCTGTAGTGATCTACTTGTGCTTGCTTAAGCATGGAAATCTGATCTCTTTCACCTCATGTTCTTTGGAGGATTTGGTAGAAAGCAAGCCAAGGATGAATACTGAAGATACTGATTTACTGGTCCTGGCCTCTCACTGTTTCAGTCCCATTTTCATGCACATAGCCATTTTGATAAGGTGGTCCAGAGGATATATGTAGTGGTCTTGTATCTCTGGACAGTTACTTCCCTCCTTCTCGCCCCCACCGTTTCCTGTATATCTCTTCTAACACCAAATTTATTTCCTGAACTCATAGCCCAGGACTGTAAGTTCTCAAACTATAAACATCTACATTTTCAAAACACCTTTGAGTATGTTGGCTGTGTGGGAAGAGTGTTACAGAACATAGACGTGCAGTAACAGGACTGTGGCATCCTGTAGCCACGATCCAATCATTTTATAATGCTAGAGCAGCACCATGTGTGGCTCTTAGCAAATGCCTAGAGTCACCGCTCCTTCTCTTCCATCTTATCCTCATTGCAGCATCACCAGTCACGGAGTTGGTAGTGGAAGCCCTGCAGGCACTGTGAACACAGTTTCAAAAAAAAATTAGGCTAACAGGGTCATTTCACACCCCAATGAAATAAGTTTTGTCCTGTTTGCTGAAGGTGGACTTGCTATCATCACACATGAGCCCAGCACAGGAGACTATTTGTTGCTTCACCATAGTTTTCTGTGTCTAGATAGCCCAGGCCTCCTGACGGAGGGCTTTTGGATGCTGCAACAGCGCTTCCTCTTTCCAACAAACCTCCAATTGCTGGCATTTCTCCATTTATAATTTCTTCATTCTAATGCCCATAGCGGTAGAAGTGAAGGTTAACTGAGCAGAGAGAAATCTGGAAATACAAGCTGAGGTTGAGCATGAATGTAATATAGATGGATTATTTTTGAAATATGCCATAAACCATGACCGAAATAGGTGGAAAACCAGCAGTATGTGAAAGGTTACCACCCTTTGCCCGCTGTAGTGGCCAACCTGTGATAATGCAGCTGATTTGGTTTCAGTGGATGCCACTGGGTTCTCTCTGGTTCAGCAAAAGATAGTTTAGATATTCAGTTTACAACACTGTTCTCTTAATACCATCCCTCTTTATCCATGTGACATACACATGGAGTCAAGGTCTGATTTTTCCTTTGCTTTTTAGGTTTGGGTTTTTTTTCTTTTGAGTGGATATTCAGTATTTGAGCAGTAAAAGAGTTGGATGTGAAATAACTAAACTGTTCATTGGAAAAAATGCCATATGCTTTAAGAAGTGGTAAACATTTTATATGGAGGAAAGACAGGTAAGAGCGTTTGGTTAGCTTCATTCATTGTGTTTTAAGAGGGAAGCTTGACTTACCTGCCTTTGTTTTACTTAGCCTTAAGAACTTTGGCACCAAGCAGAGGATCAACCCTTTTACCTCCCTACTTAAAATCACTTTAAAGCAACAAATAATCAATATAGCAAAAACTTTTATGTTGGGCCTGTTAGAAATTTTGCTTTTTAAACACCCAAAAATTAAAGGCAGCTTTTGAGTGCAGTAAGGCCTCAATAACCAGCAAGTCCTGCTCTAATAACACTTCTGAGAAGCATTTATTGGTGATTTTGTGTCTTGCCCAGCTACTGTCAGCTGTGCTGAACAATGCTCATGTCAGACACACAGGCACATTTCTACCAGTGTCTTCCATTTTGAAATTCAGATGTTGTTTTGCAGCAAGCTGCCTACTTATAGCAAATGTAATTTGTGATTCTTTTTTATATATGTTGCAGCTGGTTGTTGAAGTCAAGTGTATGACCAGATTTTTGCCTCTCTTTTTCACTCGTCTTTTTCAGCTTTGAAATATGTTGCATGAGGCCTCATTTCTTGCAAATAGGTTCTTTTTTTTTAACCCTGGTGAACAAAAGTTTATTTATTTGCCTTCTTTCTGGAAGAAGGCATTGTTTTGTGCTGAAAACAAAAGCTGATCAGATATGGATTTTTTTCTAATCTATGTTGATGACAAATAGCCTTGAAGTTTTTTTCGCTAGAATTCAGTCATAATTCACTTTTGTTATTATTGAAATAGTTGATTCTTGATTCTTTTGCTCTCAGTTTCTTCAAGCATGTAGGGACTTGTTTTTTCCAAAAAAAACCAAAGTTACTTCTCATATTTTGTTGATGACAAACATAAATCAGGCAGTTTAGATAGCACAACACTCTTCAGCAGTATCCTATCTTTTCACTTGGTCCTCTGCATGTTCTCTGTGTGAAAACACATGAGGTGGAGGCCACAAACTTCCTTCCCTTCCCTGACAATGGGCAGAACTTGTCAACTGTCTCCTTCATCCTAGCCCCAAGTACACTTCAAATAACCACAGACATCTGTTGCTTGAAGGTTTGTGTCCTCCAACCATGTCTTATCCTACTTTATTCTTTGCTGTATCCCATGGAAGATCTTTTGAATGTGGACAGAGCTCCTCAGAGTTCCTGGCTCTGAAGTGTGCTGGGCTGTACAGCCCAAGATACAATGAGCCATCTTTTTAAGTAAATTAAAAAAAAAAAAAAAAAAAAGCTTTTCTTTTGAGGAACTGCTGCCTAGCTACTTCCATCTTATATAATCTATGAAACTCTTAGATTCTGTCTCTGACCAGAACTTTTAACAACTGTTGCCAAGATTAATTCATCCAGGAGCTTTTTGCTTGCCTATGCTGGAGGTCGAAGTTACAAGCTGAGGTGCCAACAAGGGCAGTGATGGTTGAGAAGACATCAGCTTCTATGAAGTGGAAGGCTGACTTGCTCTGTCCTGCAGGGAATGATGTGTCCTGCTGCATGACAGCCTCATACCTTCACTCTGCCTTCCCCAGCTGCTTTTTTATCCCTCTGTGGTCGGCCTTTTACTGGCTTACAGCAGTGATGTCATTGCTGAGTTGAGGGTGTGCAGGGAGCCTTGGGTAGAGGTGTCCCTGCCAGTGCTGTCTTCTCTTGCCTCAAATACAGCAAAATAAAGAACTGGTTGTCTTGGATCCAGGACAAAGATGAACTTGGCTCACTTTCAAGTTTAAATTGGTCCCCAGCTGGTTTGCTTGTCCTGTAAATGGCAAGAAGTCAGAGCTTCCTTTAAACTCTTCAGATAAAACCCACTGGCAGCTGTGGCTGCACATCTGGAGCTTTAAGGTGCTGTGACTGCACATAGCAGTGTTACAGTGTTCTCTGGACTTCACTTCTGTCCTTTACTGCTGTGATTGAAGTCAAGCCCTTTTTTATCCAAACCCCATGCACACAGAAGTGTTATAGTCCTGCCTTGTGTGTGAGACTCAATCCAATGGTTAGGTTCTCCCATCTCTCTTCCCTTCTGGACTGTGATTCCTCTCTCATGAATGCTTCAGAAATGAAGTGCCAACTCCATTTCAGAGGCAAAAGATATTGTCCTAGAAGGAGTTTGAAATAATTAGACACACCTGCTGTGAGGCATCACACACTGAGTGGTGTGGCATTCCCATGCAGACAGCAGCACACCACAGTGCAAATGCTGGTAGATACTAAAAAGCAGACTTTTGCTTCCTTTTTTCCTTTAAATGTTAAAACATCTGAGAATATGTTTCCTGGATTGAGAGAACCTGTATTACATTTGCGTTCTTGGCAAAAACTTTCTGTACCAAGTTTCCTTCTTGGCCACAAATATGTGAGCAAGCAGAGCCCAGGCCTTTCCTCTTAGATGAGTTCTATCAGGCAAGTTCTTTTTAAGAGCATGGGATCACCCTCATGTATACCACAAACACCTTGCTGCTAGAAACCCTGTATTTCACAGATGAGTGATAGTTGGAGTATGACATGTTTTTATGTTTAGGTGATGGTTTTAGACACGTCTAAGCATGATCTCATAGCTCTTGGCCATAAAAATCTGCCTGCAGTGAAATAAGAGAGGATAGATCAGGAGAATGTTATCAAATGCCTGAGAAATATATTGCTAGGAAGGCAGAGACCAGAAATAAGAAAATAGCAGCCACAGTGAAATGTGGGGTTCCTGTGTCGTGTTAAAACGTGGTTGAGTTCTGTTATTCTTTGAACAGCAGAAGTGTGAAAATCCTGCATGGTTATTCCTGGCCTTTCCCTTTCTATACAGTGTTCCTACTCCTGTTCCTTCCCTAGTGTGCCATGGTGTCCACAAGCAGTGACCTGCTCAGGATGGAGGGTGCAGCTCACTACCTCTACCCGTGGGACCATGCAGTGCACCAAGGAGTCCCAGCCATTTCTAGGAATAGAAATGCAATCATGTTGTTGTAATTCTTCAACAAATATGAACAACAATCATTTCTCGAATTATTTTCCACCCTTTCATTTTTCAGTGTGGGCTGCATGTATTTCTGGGGGGCATGCCTAGTATGAAGAGATTGTTTGAATTTCCCAGTTTGGGATTCTTTTCAGAAATGCAGCTTCTTCGAAGAATGGATTTCAGATTTTGTGCTGTGGATGCCATATGGCTCCTTCAACACCAGTGAATATTTATTCCAGAGCAGCCGTCAGTGAGGTGGTGCAATGATGTGTCCTGTTGGGGCTGGATCCAGCTGTGCCTTGGCCCAATGGCCACACAGCTGTTTCACTGCCCCACGACTGCCTGGGTGTGCACGTGCTCTTTGGCCTGCCAGCGGGAGCAAATGGGGCTTGATTTCCCTGAGACTCCTTCTCCTTTTGTTGTTTCTGTCCCTGTGTGTTGCTAGTGGCTACCAAAGAAATGCCTAGTAGAAAACTGGAAATGTAATACATTTTAAAGCTGTTTGTGGAGAAACCATTTCAGGAGATTTAGACCAGATGAAACCTTCATATATTTTGGAGGTTAAATTGGTACAGTATTGATAACCTTCCCCTCAGAGGACCTGCTTTCAGTCAGTCTTAAAACGTAATCAGTGCCATCTTTAAGCACTGCTTTCAGTTTGCACTCAGTTCTATAGCAGTGGTTATTATAGTTCCAGCAGTGTAACATAATGTCATCTGTGTGATGCTTCTGAGAAGATGAAGCTGCACTTCTGATTTTTCGTTATTCTTGAATTTTATTTTAGGACATAACTTGGCAAGATGAACACTCAGCTCCGTTCTCCTGGGAAACAAAGGTAAATAAACAGGGTGTTTTTCCTGTTGGTTTGTCATTATATACTGTTTCTTCTGCATTTATTGTCTTCATTTTGATACTTGATAGATTAGTGTCAACTTTATGCTATGAAAGCTGTATAAAGTGACCATCCTGGAAATGAAACAGGACTGCTATGTTTTGATTTACATCAGGAGAAACACAAAATGTACTAATGAACTAATATTCTGGCTTTGTTTTGAGATGTAAAACCAATTAATTAGAAATTATTTTATTTTTTTGTTGCAAACTTTTAAATCAACATTCCATGTTTAGCAAGACCCTTGTCTCAGATACATTGTAAAAACATAGCTGCATTTTAGTTTTGAAGTCAGGAGTAAAGTAGCTAGAAAATGGTGTGAGAAATGTGCAGGTATCTCAGAGCTTCATTGGACTCTTTCTGAAAGCCTGTCTAGTATTTCCTCTTTTTATTATGAACTAGAATGTTGTCTTAGGGCAAATGTAGTGAAACTTGTTAACCTAGGGCCAGGCTAGAAGCATTATATTATTTCCTCTCCAAAAGGGTCCCTAAAAAATAATATTTTTCTGTGGTGGGTTGGTTTGGGGTTTCTTTTATACCTCATTTTACCTCTGGTATTTTGTCAAAGCATTATTTATGATGGGATTCTCATATGGCTAACACAGAGCCAGAGTTCTCCGTCTTTCTGAACCTGCAGTGTGAGGAAACACAGTTGTGCCACATGTGTGGTGGGAAATCAAGTTTAGTTCTTCTTTGAGAAGTTTGAGAATTCCTGTGAGCAAAACCACAGCTCATTGTCTTTCTCAACTGGGTATGGCCAGCATGTTAATTTAATCACACATTTCAAACTTTGTGGTTTTTGCCTTTATCTGCCAGAGAAAGCTGCTACTGCCCTGTTCCCCATTTCTTTCTTTTTTTTTTTTTTTGCCCTTGAACTATGTAGATAATCATGTACGACCTTATGAATATAATCTTAGCCTAATGCAGAGTAATTATTTGGAAATGCCAGTGAATACTAAATTAATCCAGTTGACCTGAGATTTAGCCCTCCCTTGCTCAAGGTCACTGCCTGTGGCTGCACCCCATCTGTGCTTTGCAGAAGCTGATTAACCTATAACTTGCTGTGACTCCTGGGTCCTGGCAGCCTGCAGTGCTGCAGTTGAAGAGAATCCAGTGCCAGTCTTCACTTGCCTAAAAACTCCTTTAAAAGCTGTGATGGTTCAGGAACCAGTGGAGGATTTCTTGCAGTGGAAACCTAGTTGCTCAGGCAAGCCCTCCTGTCTTACAGGACCCTTAGAAGAAGCAGCCACTGGCTTTTAGTATAATATTGAAGAGGTTTTTAACATGGATATACTTGGGTGAAGCTTGCAAGAAGGGAAAAAATATGAGAAAAGTGTTGACCTCACTGACAGTAAGGTGAAATAAATGATACATTGGAGAGAGCAGTGTTGTCTTTCTCACTTACCGGTCCAAACACAAAACCTCAGGTTTGGGAATGTGGCAGCCGTAATCACATTTTTAAGCCCTGTCTTGATAAGATTTAGTAAGTTCTGAATACTTGAACTTCCTAGAGGTACTGCTTCATATAATGCACTGACTGATGATGCACGATGAGATACATCTGCAACTTGAATGGATTTTCTCTTTAACCAATAAGTCCTCTTTTCTTTTTAATGGTTGTGTGTCTATTAAAGTATTTTTAAACCCAGCCTGTGGTTTATTGCTTGCTGATGAGAGGTATTTCTACTGTCCTCCTGGTGTCTCAAAATGAGGGACCAAGTGGATAAATGCACTGGTTTCATCCTTTACTGTAATGAATCAAGGAACACAGAGTGATATGGGAATAGTTGTGTGGTCACTGAAGAGAAGTGAGGAGGGGAGAAGGTTGTTTTAGAAGTAATTGTCATGGCTGATCAAGCTGTGTTTCCCTCTTTCCCATCTCCCTCCTTGCTGACCAGAAATAAAAGCTGTGCCAGAGCTGTAAGCTGAAAAGTTTTATGACCTTTTTCTTTAGCATAAGTCTAGAGAATCCATTTTGTCTGGATTTACGGGGTATGGGTTGGTTGGTTCCTGTGGAATCTTCCTTTTGGTTTTTCCCCAATGCCTCATATTGTATCAGTCTTTCAACCAAATCCTTCCACTGCCGAGTCTTCCCTTTCAAAAGTGGAGATCTTTGCTTTGTCCTTACTCTTTGATCTTCCTTAACCAGTACTTTTATGAGGTAATACTGGAAGGCAATTTTTAATGAGGTAGCAGCTGAGGAAAACGTAGCCTGACTCAAATGGTCCCCTGTGAGGAAACCTGAATGAGCTGTTCAAGAAGGTTGGTGTGTTGTAATGCAATTGTTCAACATCCTGTGAGCCAGAGCTGTTCCCACTGTTATTTAAGGCTATCAGGCTCTTTCCATTCCCTGAGCTCTGCCCATGATGGATTGTTCTTTCCCCAATACTCTTCTCCCTGGTCTCCCTTTAATGCAGAGCTTTTTGTTTGGTTTGGGTTTTTAGCATGTTATTGCCTGAATGTGCATGAATATGCTCTGGATTACCTAAGGAAGGGAATGTGGCTTTTGCAGAGCAGAAGAAAGTAGAGATGTAAATCAGTACAACCAAGAGGCTTTTTTTTTTTTCTTTTTTTTAACACTGAGACACAGAAAATTCTCATTTTGCTAGTTTATTTTTCTGTAACTAACATGAGGGAAACTGAGAGGATGGTAAGAAGTGTGGAGAAGAGGGGAGGGCATGGTTGAAGGCTCTCAGCTGTAACTGTGGTGCCAGTGGGGATTCTGGCTGATAAGGTATGGATGAATTTTTTCTCACTGTAGCTAGTTCCATGGATTCCCCACTTCCATGGCAGTCAAACTTAACAAGAGAACAGTGTATTGAATTGCTGTCATTTTGTGCAGAGCATTGTTGAAGAGCTGGGTAAGTTCACTTGTGTCACAAGTAAACTTTCTGTGTTCTCACTTTAAACACAAATGTGCGATATGGCTGCAGTCGTTCTTATCATGACAAACACTTGCATGAATATCTCCACTATTTTTAGATGAGTGTTTCTTGTCTCACCTTTTTATTTTTAAATCCTCCAACAAGGCAAACGAAGTAGAGCTAAACAATGTAAATTGCCGAGTTAGCTATTACACAGCATTTAAAATAATATTTTTAGTAGAAAACGATAACACTTCTCAGAAAGAAAACTTGGGAAGTGGCGAGTTCTCTTGGCACTGCAAATGGGCTGACATTTTAAAACTAAAGATTGAATTGTAGGGAGTGATTTGGTTCATGGGTGGAGCCCTCATGGATATAGCATGTCTTGAAATGTGGGTTACACTTTGAGCTGGAGCTCTAGCCAGGTTTATGAATTCAGGGCATTCTATTTATGGCTTCAGGTTTACGTGAGATGAAAGATGACATTTTGGCTCAGTTAGCCTTTGAGGTTTCTTGGTTTGTTTGAAGTTAAAATTTAGTGAAACTCAGCACGGACCTCAAGATATAAATGGAAAACAAGAATCATGCCTGAACTTGGAAGTAAAATTTCTCTGCAACTCTTCCTAAACTCAGAACTTCGTGGGTTTTGTGGTTTTAGATTTGGGAGGGAGATGTAATTGATTTAGTAATGGGCAGAAAATATTTCAGTTTGCCACCTCAGTTAACACATGGAATGCACTGAGCAGCATGGGAATACATTGCAATTTACTTCTGATTCATGATATTAATGAAAATGGGTTTTATTCCAAATGCTTTAAATTGGCACATGCATATCTAAAGATTTCTTTTTCTTGGTACAGGTAGAATAGCTGTGGACTCTCTTCTATTTTCAACAGGCCCTCAGGTATTTGTTGAAAAGAGAAGCCTCTGAGGTGTGTTTAAAATAAACCAAAAAAAAAGCAAAATGAGGAAAAGGTTCAATTCCTTCAATAATCTGGTTGCTGCCTCCCTGTCCAAATTCCCTAATTATATTGCTACAGAAGTGATCTAATCCCAGCAATGATTTAGGAAGAAAACAACTATATTCCACTTGTAATAAACATGCTTTACCAACTGTTTTCTTTGTATAAAATTGAGGCAGTCTTCAGCATCCTTCTTTGTACAAGCCCTAGTTGGTGTTTTGTTTTAAATAGGAAAACAGTGGCAGAAGATAATTTTTTCCCTTCCTTCCTTAGCAGCATGATACTATAATTGTTTGTTACAAGCAGTAATTTGGTGTGATTATTTTTACCAAGCTGGCATAAATGGCAGTGTTTCCTTGGAAGGAGAGTGATCCCTGAGCTTTTGAGATTAGCCTCTCCTTTTTGATTTAGACTACATATGTTTAAAACACAGTGCTGTAAGACTTCTGTTGACTAATAGTTCTCGAGCAAAAAAAAACAAACCCACCAAACCCAACCTGTGGTAATAGAAGCTGTGTCCAAGGTTTATTTTATTCTGTATGGCCAAGTGTAAGGATTCAGTTACCTGCATCAGTCTTTGTTTGGAGCATAAAACCAGGCACTGTCAGCACAAGCTTGCTTAAGCTAGCCAGGAAGAGTGGCAGACTGAGTTCCTACCAGCAGAGTATAGAATGGAATTTCCTCCAAAGGTCCATACTGCAGAACTTTGGCATTGTCCTTCTGTATGGACTAAAATTACTTAGATTGGTTTTGAGTGCTTAGCTCTATTTTTTGCCCTTGCAATTTGCCTCTGCTGACCTAAGGATTTCTTTCTGACTCTGAAAAGATCCTGAAAACACCCACGGTGTGCTCGGGAAGCAAAGCAAAAACTGCAGCTACTTTGGGCCCTATATTTATTTTGGTTTTGTCCATTCAGCAAAGCAAAGTCATCTTCTAAATCTTTTGAAGTTGCCTTTCTTACCTCTGCATTTATCAGGCTGTGCTTAAAACAAGTTGCTTTTGACAGTGTTTCTGTAGTCTTTGTCTCAACGATTTGGATTTTTCAGCCTGCCAAGCAAAACAATTTGTTTTGGCTGTATTTGCGTGACTGCTTAGTAAAATACTACACATTCCTGATGAGTGAATAAGATGCTTTAAAAGTTCCTGGGTTCTTTGTGGTCATCTTGTTTTTAATGTGTTCTTATGAACTGAGACTAGATTTCATACAGTGTTATTAAATCATGACATTCTCAGTGTCTGGTGCCTCTCTTTCAGCATACATTGTTTCCCATGAGCATACTGTTACAATTTAGTGGATGAGACTGAAGTTTGGTCTAAAATTTTAATCCAATAAACAAAATTCCTAAATACCTTCATATGGTCTTTTTAAGGAAAGATGGACCTGCAACCTCCTAAAACCTGTAATTTATAGTGTTATTTATATTTATGATACAGAAAAATGTTCAAGACAGGACATTCTTTATTTAAACCCTTGCAGTGGTTTGGGACCAGAGGGATAAGACTGAAAAGAACACAGACTTCTAGGTTTGCTTTACCTCAAAATACTTCTTTGTGCATATTTTCACATGCACTCTCTCCCCCCTCTCTCTTAATGTGTTGAGAAAGACTTGCTCGTGCAATATCTAGAAATTAGTACTGCTGTTAATAGCTTTTATTTGAATTCCAATAATTTCTAGAAATTACAGTTGGGACTGTACTAGTCTGTCTGTAAACTCTTGAGACTTTCTGGGCTGAACAATTCCCAGAAATACCATTTGGACAGATGGTAGGAAAAAGAAAATATTTTTATTTTATTCCTCAGATGGGGAATTATGCGTACAGAAACTGCAGCTCTTGTAAAGTAATACAAAATCAATGAAAGCAGCAGGAAACTGAAACCCTCTCTCCAGAATCCCAGACTGTGCCTGGAAGACAATTCACTTTTGACCATGAAATCACACCCTGCTGTTCAGTGTTTGCCTCCCCAGGGTGGCAGCTGGTAGAGTGCCACTAGTGCAGTTCTACTTCTGAGTGCTGCATGGGCAGGTGCAGCTCACAGCAACTCTGCCCCAGCCTGGGGAAGGCAAACCTTTACAGGTGAGCTGCTACCCTAAGTTTGGCTGGGGCCAGGAGAGATATGCATCAAGATAGTCTCATGGCTGGCAAACCTAAAGGAAAAGGACATTTTTGGGGGGCAGGGGAGGGGGAGGTTGCTGTCTTTTAAATATCGTTTCCTTCCTTCTGCTGACGCAACCAATTGCCAATTTGCAATCTGATGTAAGAAATTGAGAGCAGAACTCTAATTAAAATCACATTTGTAGTGTCTAGTGACTCATTAGAGTGCACAGTACTACTCATTACTTAGATGTCAGCATAGAGTGTTTCGCACATGGGCCTTTTCCATCTCTGTGAAATTATCTTCCTACTTAGGCTGCCGCTTTGTTGCTTGGTTTGTTTTTTCCTTGCGGAGGAGGGTGTTTTATTGCCAATTTTTTGACTGGAAAGATATTGCCTGTTAATCATTTTCTTTCGTCAGCTACATTTCTTAGGGGTTTAGATGTGTTAAATAACCTCAGAAGTCAAATAGAGGCATTATATATTTCAGGGAAAAACAGAATATCTTGTGACTGGTCCACAGAAGTTCTTGGCTTCTGGAATTAAGTGCTAGAAGCAGAATTATCCGTGTGACCTCTCGGAGCTGTATTTACATCATGCTGAGACACAGTGCTTTCAGAACCTGTCGGGGTAGTCTTGTCTTCTTTGCCTTCCTTGTGGGAGAACGAAAACTCCCGAAGAAGTGTTTTCATTTGGATTATTCCGTGTCAGGCTATGAACTGTTTGATCTCCAAAGCATGCCGTGAGACAGATGTGCAATCTCAAATGTCAGGTGGTCCTGTCTTCTGAAATGGGTACATCCCGTGGTCTCTGCACAAAGGGCAGAGAGGACATCCTCTCCAGAACATGCCTCCACGAGCAGGTTGGAAAGGTACAACTCCCTGAAGTGCTGCTGCAGTGCCACGCTCTTCTCTGTGCTAGGAGTGATGTGCCACTTCCAAACCACATCTCTGGGTTGATATTTTGACTATTTATGAAAAAGAACATAAAATATTGCCAGTCAGTGGCTTTAGCTCCACAGCCTAAGAACTTCTCAGAAGGCCTGGCTTTGCTTGTCTGGCTGGCTGCTGTTGAAATGCAGAGCCATCTTGTTGGTTTGCTTTTTCTAATGGTTATTTTAACAGACCCATACTTCCCTTCGATTGGTGTTTGTCCTGGATTTTATTTCCAACACTGTCCTGGTGGACCTGGGGGCTGTGATGGCACTCTGGGCACTGATCTTCCCTCTCCCTTGGGCTGGAGGAATCATTTGACGTACTCCGTCCTTGCCCACCCCCCTTGGGCTCCTGTGCTAGCTCAGTCTTCTGGGGGGGCTTTGGGGGAAGTATACCTCGGGATAGGGTAAAAGATTCAAAAGAGGCTTTTATCTCAGGATAATTCCAAGGCTTTATTCTCGAAGGGTTCCAGGGGCAAAGAGGCCGAACAAGGAAGAGCATGGGTTTTTATCTAGTCTCTGTCTCGGGACAGATAGCTGGCTCAGAGCCATAGGTCAGAGATAAGGGAAGGACAGGGTCAAATTAATAGGTTACAGGCTTTAGGGGATTCTGGGGAAAAACCATTTCCCCAGAGGTATACAATAATCATTCTACTGAAAGTGATTGCTGCTGTGATGGCCTTTAGCTACTGTCATCCCTAGTGTGAGCCCCAGGACAGGCTATTCAGAAGACAGCAGACTGCTGCAGGACAAAAAGTAGCACTTATTTAATTCCTACATGACAAGTTTTACATGACTTAAGTCTTCCAAGATGGATTTTTTTTTAACCTGTCTTTGATTTTTAGAATCTGTCTTTTGTTTTTTTCTCTTGGCTACTGGGGAATTGCAGGTCTATTTTATATTGTGTTGTGGGTTTTTTTTAAGCAGGGATTTTATCAGTTCTAAAGTCTTAAAGCATCTTAACTTCAGGGTGGTAAATCACTGTTCAGTAGTACTGCCAAATGAGCTTAGGGAAATAAATCCCTATATTTTAATATAGGGAATGGCAGTCACTGTAAATAATCCTCAACACCATTGCATCTATGGTTTGTTTATGCAAAATTTATCTACGGATAAATATCCTGCTCTTAATTTTACGTCATGACTTGTTAAAAAAAATAAATCAGAGCACTAAGGTTTTTCCTCGTAGTTTTTTGCAGGCAGGGTGGGGTGTTGAGTTGTTTGGTTAAGACTTGCATGTATCCTTGCACCCACCTTATTCTAGCTGAGCTATAATTACTTCCAGCTTGTTTATGTTCTGCATCTTTTGATAGCAGAATATGTTCTCCATGAAAACACGGAGCTTGGTGCTTTCTTGCCTACAGCCCTGGAAAAACGATCCAAGATCTATCAAATTCTTTAGAAAGGTCAGATCTAAGTCCATGAATCAAATTATGTGTAGTCAGCTGCTGACTGTTTAAAAAAATTGTTTTATAAATAATCAGTTGCTGGGTTAACAGTTGTTCTTTGATGAGAAGTTTCTGAATATTAACTACTAGGCGTGTGAGTCCTGCTAGATCTAGAATCCCTTTGAACTTAACATGCACAATAATGTAGGACTCAAGATCAAACACTTCAGTGAAAATGATATGCAACTAGGACTTGTTTTAGACTGAAGCCCATAGATGCTGTTGCAGTTTTATTCAGGAAAGGCTGGGCAATGAAGTAGAATGGTGAGAAAACATCACAAATTTGTAATGAACTTCCAAAGTGCCTTTTAACCATTTGTTGCAAAAGCTACAAGTCCTCTGAGTTTTTTCAAACCCAATCAGGTCCATGATGACAACAGCATAGCTTTAACAGTAGAGGCAATTTTTTTTCTTCGCATTATTTGTTCCCTTTTACAAACACAAGATTGTTCTCTCTCATATATGTTTCTCAGAGGGTAATAAGGCTTAACTTTTATTAGCCTGAAGAGTGTCTAGCTAGTTGAGAATCATTTTACTGAAGTGATGGTAAGTACAACAAACATTTTGAAGTACTATTCACTTTTCTGTGATTTGTAAGATGCATTAAATGTGATCACCTACTTCCGTGGCCCAGTGTTACCTCTCAGAAATGGGTACAGCTATCTCTGCACTGCAAGTGAAAACAAACCAGGAATAGGTGAAGAGCTGGTCCTGCTAGAGTTATTTCTCTTCCTTCAGAGGGGCATTAGAATTACAAACGTGTTACCTACGCATACCCGTCACATCTAATCCTTTGTCTCTTGCAAGTAGATGGACCTGTAGCCAATTATTTC
Organism: Rhadina sibilatrix; assembly: GCA_013400275.1. Taxonomy (NCBI): domain Eukaryota; kingdom Metazoa; phylum Chordata; class Aves; order Passeriformes; family Phylloscopidae; genus Rhadina; species Rhadina sibilatrix. Next base: position 957,360 of record VWYO01008368.1, read on the forward strand.
AAAGGCTACTATGAAAGATTGCCTTTTGAACTACACTCTAAAGCTTTTTTTTTTTTGCTTAAAATGTTCATGTAAAACATCGATGACTTTCAAAGTGCATCTGCAGCTGTTGTAATGTTTTAGTACCACTATTCTAATGTTTCAGTGCTGCTATTCTAATGTTTCAGTGCTGTGCATGCTGTGCACTGCTGCCTTAGATGGCACTGAACAACTCCAATACAATTGCTGTCTGTCTCCTCTGCAGCAGATCTGGGACTTTAATGTTTGCTTGCAGTTCAAACTTGTAAAAGTCTTTTTTTTTTTTTTGTGAAACTTCCAAGATAGACATTTATGGAGAAATTAAGTTAGCATTGCTGTGGTATCTCTTGTCTGAGAGCTGTCTCACAGGGAGCTGAGGTGTATGCACCAGGGTCAGAAAGTCAAAACTGCATCTGTGTGAAGGGTTTTGAAATACTGTTTTTCTGTCCCTGAACAGAGTCAGATGGAGTTCAGCGTTGCATCTCTCTCCATACAAGAGCAAGGTGGTGCCCAGCTGCAGAACGAGCAGAGGCAGCCTGTTAAAGCAGCACCTGGTGTCCAAGTCCCTAAATCTTCTCAGGCCAATAAGACCCCTGGCTCTGATGGGTTGATAGCATCCAGAAAGGAAGAGGAGTCATCCTTCTGGAAGATAAATGCAGAGCGCTCCAAGTTTGAAGGAGACAAGTCTGAGTTCCAGTCCCTGACCCCCAGCCAGATCAAGTCCATGGAGAAAGGAGAGAAGCCCCTTCCCTCTTTTTACAGACAGGAGTCTGCTCCAAAGGAGATGACCAAAGCTGAGAAGCCCAGCATGACTAAACCAGAGAAGTCTGTGGCCCCCAGCCAACCTTCTGTGTCTCTCGAATGGGAGAAACCTCGACCTGCTCAACTCCCTACTACTTCTCTAGATGACTTCTTTCTTCCTGATGCACCACAGGATCTGGCATCTTCTAGGACAAACAAGGAAGATACTGATGGTACTATACTTACAGACCCACAAATGCCTGGACAGGTGAGTACTGCTCTACCCACTTCCTTATATATAAAAACTGTAGAGCACATTAAAGTCTGGCAAGGGCCACTCTGGAAGATTAAGGACTCCAAAAAGCACTAAGCCATAGCTCAGGCTTTTTGTCTTTAAAATGTGAAGAAGTATATTTAACCTGTTATTTAACAGTCTGTGTAACATGTTAACTTCAATTAAATGCTTTTTAACACATAGGATAAAGGCACAATTTAAATCTAACACCAGAAATGCTGACAAGGCACCAAGTACCTAATTGACAGCAAGCTACCTAGCAAGTTGCTGTATCTAATAAAAGAGGTTGTGGGGTATGGGTGTTGTTTTTTTTTTAAAGCAAAACACTTAATGGAAAGAATAAGCTTTTTAACCTGAAAAGTAGGTGAGCTAGAGTCTAGGCTGCTTTACTGGTACACACAGCATAGTGATGAATGGTGAACTAGTTCTCAGCTGTTCCAAGCAGTAGCCTGACAGCCACTTCCCAGTGCTTTGTCCCAGGCAGCTGTGCTGCTTTCAAATGTGTTTTCTCTTAAAGTCCAAAATAGAAATAGAATGAGCTTCCAGAATTAGCCTTCTCAATGTTTTTTTAAATTAAAAAACCCAAACAACCCAACAACAAAAAATAACCTTAAGCAGCTCAATAGCCAATTGAAGCTATTTTAAAAAGCAGATGCTGATCTGTGAGAAAAGAAAGGGAACAGCAGGATATGATACAGTGAGGGGAAAAAAGGGAAAGAGATCAAAAGCTTGAAAACTGTGAAGTAGGGAAGAGGAGTGGTACTTCAAACAGAGCTCTGTAGTTCTGTTTGAAATCTGTGGCATCACTCTGGCAGTAGCCTGACACATTACTGTACACCTTCAGCACTTCACACAGCTTTTTCTCTATTTTCCCAACTGTGGTTGTTTGAATTCCAGACAAGATGATGTAAAGTCAGAAAGATGCAGGGTGAGGTAACTGGTTGCAAGAGAAGTAAGTGGCAGTACTTAGGAGAGAACAATACTTAAGCCATTTGAAGCCCTGTCTTTTGTTATCATTTTCTGAAGCTGAGGGATAATGCTTCCTGAGCTACAATTTGTGAACTTGGTAGTCCATTAATTTTAGTTAAAGGCTTTATCATGTTTTCTTACAAATTAACTGTTTCAATTCATTTGTAAATGTCTTCAAGATAACTGAAATAGTTTGAAAAGCCCGGTTTTTCTCTCTTTGGAGAAACAACCCTCCCATGTGAAAATGGGAACAGAGAAACAGAGAAGAACTTCATGTATGATAAGAATTTTCTTCCATTCTCCATTTCTGGATCATCTTCCCTGTTCTGGGAAGCCAGGCTTTAAGAAGAGAATCCAGACACTCAGCTGTGCCTATTGAATACTCTTCCTAAACACTAAAATAACCCTAAATGTCATGGCTAAGACTGCAGGAGTGAGCATGTTCTGGATAGCCTAGTAAATAACTTGTCATCAAAGTTTAATCTGTGTAGTTTTGTGGAAACAACTAGCTCTAATTGCAACAGACAATCTGTTGAATTAATGATGCTTGCCTTCTGTGTTTGTTTCATTCTCTGCAATTCCCAATGCAGTTTAAAAAATTGATCTTCATGATTTTTTTCCATGAGGAAAAAACCAAAACATTTTGCCTGCAGACCACAAGAATAATTTTATTTTTATCTGGAATTGCTTTTTTGGGCATAGTGAGTATTTTTCCATGTCATGTCTAGCATTTTATAATGTAGGTACTTAGATATGCTAGAGTATGGTGAAGACCTTGAAATATTGTCAGGCAACATTTAAAACTTTATTTTTTAGATAGGCAGTCAAATATTGAGTTTGTAGTAATTAACAACTACATCTTTTTTCTTTTTTTCTTTTTTTTTTTACCTTGCAGACTAGTACAAGCAATGTTATCTTGAAGACTGGCTTTGATTTTCTAGACAACTGGTAAAAGATACTTCAAAACAGATCAAACCAATTTTGGGGAAGGAGTGGAATACCTTTCTCCTTGTATGTTAATTTACTAGCGTTTGTGTCTTTTTCTAGAAGTAACTTTCAAACTCTTAAATGTTGCCTTTGTATGAACTTTTGTAATACCGTATGCGTTTTTGTTTTTTAAACAGTGATAGAAGTGTGGTTTCATTTGGATATTTTTTTAAATATCTGTTAAAATTTTTAGTAGCTACTGTATTGAGAGGATGGGAGAAGTTGCTGTACACATGTTGAAGAAACACAGATGAGAGTCTCTGTATCCCAGAAATGGAACCTACAGGACCAGATTGCTGTTTTCAGTGGGAACCTTGCTAGCATGGCTTGTAAGAAATAGTGTTGCACGTGCAGTGGTTCCGACCATACTCCAGATAGCTAGCAAAAAATAGTATGAGAAGCAAGCATCCAGAATTGCATTGATTTGTAGATTTTTTGTTTTGTTTCAAAGTATCTTACTGAAGACACTTTTCTTCTGAAGAAGGCAAAGGCATTGCCTAAATGATGGCTCCAAAAAAAGCACTGTGTTTGTACCCTACAAATCTGCTAAAGTAACTTAAGTGTTAGAAAAATGAGCTGGGGAAATGGTGTTTCTGGTCTTTGGATTGAAGACTTGGGAGTAGATAGAAGGGAGTGGGACAATACCTAATGAATTGGAGAAATTCTTCAGGGAACACAATTTCACTGCCTCCTTACTAGAGCATAATTCTTCATAATACTAGTGCTGGAACTACAGCACTGAAGATTTCTGGAGTGTAGATTACCTTTGTGTCAGTAAACCACTATGTTTATGGGAGGTCACAGCAGTGTGAGGCTTTTTTGTTTTTTTAAGCAGCTTATCGTCTCAAGGACTCATCAACTTTGGTGCTTTTTCCTCCTTGTGGGTTCATCCTCTGTAGTGTTCAACATCTGGGTTGCATTTATTCCTAAGGTGCAGAGAGGCATCTCAAGGTGGCCCTTGGCAGTGTTGCCTCCAGTTCTGCTTTTGAATGATCTTTGGTGTTTAAAATGTAGAGAACAAGAGTAGCTGTCGTTTGGATCTGTTGTCTCTAAAATGCAGCATGATTTACACACTGATTCTCACTGTGTTTACCTCACCTTGAAGCCTTAATTCCCCTACGCACAGCCAGTGACTGGTCTGCTCCAATGCCAAAGGTTTGACTTTTCCCTTTACCTCAGCAATAGTCCCATAGCATTTGTTTGGGGTAGAAGGCAAAACATAGGGCTCTAATGGGTCCCAGCCAAGGCTGTAAGAAGGTCACCATCTCCTAAGCCATAGTTGTGCTAGGCTTCTCATGGATTAGCACTTGACATTTGGTTCAGAGCCAGGGGTAGTTAAATGTGCAGAATTGGATGCGGCAGGATTTTTTTCTGCTTGTTTCAGGAAGAGTTTGCAATGTCCTGGAGGAATCCTTGCCTCTAATTGGTGTGCTGCTGATTGATAACAAGCAGAATATGCTGATAGAGCATTAAAATTTATTTGTAGGGCAAGGAAAATGCTGAAAACATATCCCCCCCTCTTGCCCCCATGCCCCACCAAAAAAAAAAAAAGACATAAAAAAGAACCACCAAGACCAAAACCTCCACTTTTTCTAGTGTTTTCTAAAAAGGTTCCTTAGCTAAATGGTAAGATTGCCACAAAGTAGAAGTCATTGCTTAGCATACTCTTATTTATAGAAAAATAGCTTCTGAAAAAGAAGCTTTTATAGCTTCTGAAAGCTTCTCTACATTCTTCCTGAGATGTACAAACTCCTGTAGTTCATGGATATTATCTCTGCATTCAGCAGTTCAGAAAATACTTGTTGTTACCATCCCGGACTTTACCACTGTTTTTTCCTTTTGTAGCATTTGCTACAAGCATCCAGAATTAATACAACTTAGAACAACTTTAACACAAATTCTTTAGGTGTGTGATTAATACTGACTTGCACCTTCCTGTTAAAGCTAACAAATGTTAATCCTCGGGGTTACAGTTACCAGTGAATCTGATTTTCTGTACATTCAGCTGCTGAAAAGTAGTAAATCCAAAATGAGGATGCACATTCTAATCTGATTCTGATTTGGGGAGATCTGAAAACAAAGTCTCCTACTGTCTAGGAGCGTTACTTTAAATCTCTGTAATACCTTAAAGCTTCTTAGGGAAGAACCTGGGCTGCCTGTCTCTTCCATCGGCTAACTCAACCCTAATACACATTGGGACCAGCTGGTAGAACATGCTGCAGAACTTTTTACTTATCCTGGTAGGTTTTTCCTGTGCTTTGACAAGAGTTGATGCTCCTCCTTTCTTGAATATGTTTTTATTAAACATTCTTACAAAAACAAAATTGTATTTGGTCACATTTTATATTAACAATGTTTTAATAAAGTCACTTTAAATAGAACTGTCAAGGTTTTTGTGCTGCTTTGTATGTTGTCCTTAATACTCTGCTTTCCTCAGTGCCATTGGAGTAGTTTGGGGCATCTTGAATCTGCCTGAGAGAAAGCCAAGAATAATTTAATCCAGAATTTAGAAGCCGAATTTTTTAGATCGGGGAAGAAAAATAACATGCTTCAGCTGTTTTTTCAAGCCTTTAAGTGAATCTGTTTGGGGAGGTATCCTTGCTTTATCATTTCATCTGACAACTGGGGGCAGGATGAGATTTGGGAAAGGCTAAAATTTATTTGTACTTCACTGTAATAGACTTAAACCTAACACACACGCTCTCCCACCAGTATCTCCAGGTAACCCAAAGCAATGTCTGGATAATTATTGCAGAAGCAATTTGAAAACTGCATGTTGTGGTTTAGCCCCAGCTGTCAATTAAACACCACACAGCTGTTCCTTCACTAAACCCAAGCAGGATGGGGGAGACAATGGGTTTTGTGTGGGCTTTAAAAGCATCTCACAAAAAGGAAGGTGCTAGCAGAGGCCTCGGGTAGTCTCACTTTGTGCCTTTTGTCATATGCAGCAAGTTCCCAAAGTGTAAGAGAATCAAATGTGCAGCTTCAAGGCTCGTTTTTCTTCTGCATGCTCACATCTACTTCTTCCAGAAATGCATTTGGAAGAACAATTTGGTTTATACTCAAGCTGAATTTCCAACAGCTAAAAAGGCATTTGAAGAAGAATTTGGTTTGGAAAGACTCCACAGCCAAGCAAGGGTGGTATTCCAACTATATTTAGGAACTGGCCTACACATAATTTGCTTCAATCTTGTCTAAGCTCCCTCTCAACTTCTAAAAGTTCTCTCTGCTAAAGGCAAATCCACAGCATCTGGGCACTGTCTCAGCACGAGGAGCCAGCAGGTCTGATGTATGAGTGAAGGCTTGTAAGGGCAGAGTAGAAAAGATGCTGTGGCTGAAGAATAGGAAAGAATAGTGATTGATTGATTGATTGATTGATTGATTTAGTGGTGGCTTAAGTGATGTTTGCTGAGGTTGAGACAGCCTTTGAGGTCATGGTTGTGGGTGCTGGTGCAGCACCCAGCAGGCAGAGTCCTGCTGATCACTCAGCATCCCCCAAAGAGCTTGAAAGTCATGTCCTTGGGATACAAACCCAATTTTGTAGATGTTATTTACAGACAGACCCCTGGGCTTTGCTGTCCAATTTGCCCATCACCCACTTGAATCAGTATGTTACTGTATATTACTCTGAGATCAAAACCATAATGTGGTGACCAGTGACAGGACCTGAGGGAATGGCCTGAAGTTGTGTCAGGGGAGGTTTAAGCTGGATATTAGAAAAAAGTTTTTCACCCAGAGGGTGGCTGGGAACATGGCTGTGAAACTTGGACCTTATGCAGGATCAAGATACAGGGCTAAATGCCCTTGGCAAGTCAGGATTTGACTGGGATGCCAACAAATCAAGAAACATATAGCTGCCCTGAATATAGCTTACTGTATTTTTCCTATAATTCTTGTCTCCAAAATGAACAAAGAAATGAAAAAGAAAATAAAATGCATGGAGGAAGGAAATAATCTTCTGTGATTTTTGGATGATTTGACTTCAGTGACCAAACAGGTTTACACAAGGCCTGACCTGAGCCCTAGCTTCTCTTCTTAGCAGAAGTGTTGAGTGCCAGTGACCCTGAAGTTCAATGGGCCATTTGTCTCCTGAGTTTGTTCTCGAAAGTCCAATAACCAGAGTTGAAGGCAGTCTTTGAAAATCTCCCACTTGTATTAGGTGCAAATTATCTCAGGAGAAATGTTTTTGTTGCTGTGAAATGCCGGCTGCTAGGAAAAGTTGCAGGGGCTTCCCGATGGAGATGGGAGAAGAAGAAAAGGTGATGGAAGAAAAAAACAAAGTTCAGCTGGGAGGGGAAAATTCACCACGTGGGCCCTCTCCACCCTCACATTTCCAAGCTATGTGAGCTGGAGCACTGGCTCCACTTTGCTTGGTGACAAAATTTATTTTGACTTGTAGGAAGCCCGGGCTTTATTACAGCTGTTTGTTGTTAAAGTTCTAACTGAACATCCTGCTCTCCTTGACACATTTTTCAGACCTTACATCTGCCAAGAAAGAAACTTCTGGTGTGTGCCTATAATCCTATGTTCAAGAAACCCTGCTCTGGCCTGAGTGTTGTACTGATCCCTTTGGGCTCCACCCAATTGGCTGCAACTCAGTTGCTGCAAGGCAAGAATACTGCAAATGTTTGTGGCCAGTAATTAAAGCTCTTTTTCATAACTTCTCCGTCCTGGAGAAGCTGAGCTGATGGCAATGATTCAGAGCACGTAGGAGGGCACCTTTGAGCTCCCACCAGGCTGACTGCAGGGAGTGAGGTGCTGGGAGCTGCTGCCTGGGGCTGTGCCTCTGCCTCTAAGCCCTCAGCACATCCACAGCCTGCAGCCTGAGACATGCTGATCTGGCTCTGGAAACTGAGTCTGGCCAAAGTCACTGCAAAAGTACCAACAGATGAGAATTTCTTGGTCCACCATCCCGCCAGCACAGGAGTGCTGCTTCTTGCTTGTCCTGTTTCATCCTCTCTGGCTCCCATCTCACCAAGAGAATGGTTTAGCAGTCACTAAGAGCCATGCAGTGCTGTAGCAGTGAGAAAATGTAAAGTTGCAAGACATTTTAATAACATAGCAAGGCATCAGGGACCTTCTTTCACTGAGGCACACCTGGCATGTTAAATTTCATGCAGATCTTAGCTGCTTTTCCTCCAGAAACTAAAAGGAGTTGAGAAAGGGGAAAAAAAAAATCCTCAATTTTGTAATTCTGAATGCCCAGTCTTGGGGCAAGATGTACCATATCTCCAACACTAGCCTTGACCCAAGCTTTGAGTCAACCAGCTAACTTTGGCATCAAATCATCTGACTGTGGAAATCAGTCAGGGAAGTCCCAGGGAAGCTTCTCATCACTGTGGTTTCACAAGTAGCATTTCAGGAACACTGGTGACTGGGAACAAGCTTAGCAAAAATCAAAGTACCCTCCTGGATATTCTTTTCACCAACTGGTTCAAAATCAGCCCTGGCTGGGAACAAGCAAATCTTGCTTATGACTTTGAACCAACTTCTCCCCTCCAGCCACATGCAGTTCCTTGTCACTGATGTGTCCAGCACCTCTCTGCCAGGAATGACATTTGCTCCCCCCTTCCCAGCATGGCAGGATTGTGCCAAAGCATGAGGCAGGTCTCTCAGGCCTACAGCCAGTGATGGAGACCTCTCCCTGCCATGTCACTGGTCTGGGTCACTCCTGGCAGACAGCTGTCCTTTTTGGGCTGCCAGGGCTCTCCAAGGCTCAAGGGATGGGATGTTGTTGATGGATGGAGCAAGAACCAGGAGTTAGCAAGGTGGGCACTAGCTGACAAGCTTGTCCAGCCTGCTTCCAACACTGGCCTTGCCCTTTTTAAGAAGCTTCCCCCTCAGGCTCACAGCCCAGCAGCAGGGATTGTTGTTGCAGCAGCAGCTTAGCAAAGGGCCCTGTGCCAGGATAGGACATTTTCCCTTGGAGGCGTTTGGCCACCAATAGCTCATAAGCCAGGCACCAGAGGCTTCCTGCAGCCCATCGGTCCTCATGACCCTCAGCACAGAAAAACCTCTCACCTTGAGCTGTTATTCACTCTCCAGTTTTCTGCCTTCCTGCCAAAGCCCCCAGCCCTGCAGCAAGCAGCTCGGTGGAGAGGCCACAGGAAGGCTTCACCAGTTACAGCAAAGTCTCCTAAAGTGCTCAGTTTAAAAACTCCAGGGCAAGCTTCTCATATATGCCTGGAAAATCAGGCACAGAAGTATTTGCAGAGCACAGCCATTAAGAGACCGCTGGATTTTTGTGGGCATTCCTTAAATATGTTATTTTTGTCTCTATCAACTGTATCAACTGTTTCAACATTTTTTTTTTCTTTTTTTCTTTTTTTCTTTTTTTTTTCCCCTAAAGAGTGCAGAGCTCTGAGATGTACAGAGCCAACCCTCGATCCCTCTGCTGGCACCACCTCAACCACCAGGTCACCAGCTCACCCCTGCCCCCTGCCCTTTCCTCACACTGGAGCCCAGCTCTTTTCTCACTCCAACACCATTCCTGAAGCCAAATGACTTTCACCAGTGTAGAGCCAAAGGGCAGATGGAAAAACTGGGTTGTAATGGTAATGTCCTGGTAAGGGAAGTTGCATGATAATAAAAACCAGAAGCAGGGGTGGCTTCTGAATCTGGTCTCACAGGTTTTATCCAGCAGTCAGTGACCCCAGTCACAGAGGATTTCAACTGACATGAAAAAATCCAACTCCTGACTTCTTTTAACTGTACAGATTCAGTTAAAATCCATCGAAGCAACATCACTGAGTTCTTCTTAGTTAATTTGCAATGAGTCCCCCAGGGTATAACTTCTGCTAGAAATGCCATTAGCATTTACAATTAAGTTCACTGTGAAGCACTTCTGGTTTTAATTATATAGCATTTATAATGCTTCTTCTGGCACTCTCTTAGCATGGAAAAAATTAACCTAGGATGTAGAGAGATAAAAAAGCTATTAATTCCAAGGCTAGAAATGCCAGATTGGTATAGTTACAAACAGACTGCTCTCTGTAACCCAGCCCAAACAGCTGGCTTTCAGTGTTTGGGTAGGAATGCACCAAATATGACAAAAATGTCTTTATCTGGGAAAGCTAATTTTAGACACTTTTATTTTGGCCAGGCAGTAGAAATACTTAGAGAAGAAATCATTAAACTTCCAATGAAAAAGCTGGTTTTTAGGATACATTGCACGCAGTGTTTCTGCAGCAGCCTCCCTGTGTGTCCATCACAGGGAGGCTCAGGAGCTGCTGCTCAGCCCAACCTGACCAACACCCAGCTGAAACACACGGGGTCCAGGGAAGTTGCACTTGCCAGGGGCTCCCACAGGTTTGTGAGAGGTGGTTGCCATGACCTGTGGAGTCTCAGCTTCCAGACCAGCACACACCCCACATCCTCACTCACCCTGGAGAGACAAAAGTCAGGCACTGTGACCGCTGGGGGAGCAAAACAGGTTCCTGCCCCATGAAAGGGGAAAATCCAACATTTCAGAGCTTCCCACTGCATCAAGATAGGGCTGAGGTTCTTCCCAGCTTAAATTAAGAAAAAGGACCAACAGCTCCAGCATCCTCCTGGCACACAGTTGATGTAGCTCAGTCTCTTCTCTGCTCTTGCAGCTGTTCAAGGCTGAGAGACTCCAAACCCACCTTGGTGAGGCAGTGACCCTCCTGAGGTGAGAGGACGAAATACCAGCTGTCAGACTAGCCCAAAAAGAGCAGGCAAGCCATACAAGTGCATGCACCTCACATAGCTTTCTAAAGAGACTGATTATAACCCAGTTACAGAGACAGGGAAAGTGCATGGCACATAAGTTGTTACTGGAGAGGTGCACTGAAAGATTTTTAATTGACCCAGAGCTTGGCTGTTTAAAAATTCATAGGCTTCAAGTTACTCTTCCCATATTTAAAATGAGTTTAACTCTAGCTTTTGAGTTTAACAGCCTCAGCACTTGCAACCAGCTACCTACAAAATGTGGTCAGTTCACAACCTCTCACAAACAGTTGATCCATTTTTGTGCAGCATGTGTTCTCTTTCCATGCCCAGGTCATTGCAGGAGACAGCATGGCTCAAAACCACTGGTGGTTGTAGGGAAGGGGCATTCAAGTCCTGAAGGACACCAAGTGTCAACAGGATGCAAACAAGGATATACATATATTTTTAAACTCAAGAAACTGGGGCTTAGAAGTGCTCACTCTTCGTAACAGCAACTGAAACACTGAAAACCTGCCAGCGGTTCTGCTCTCAGCAAAACTCCAAGGATCAGAGTCAGCTCCATCTGTCATGTTGTTTCCAGAGCAGATTGTGGCACAGCCCAGCTCTCTGCTGTCCCTTTTGGCAGCAGTGCTGCTCCTCCACCCCAAAGCGCCTCCTCTTGCTCGGTGCTGAAGGGATGGCCTGGGATGGAAGCCATGGACAGCCAAGCCGCAGCCAAGGAGGCATTGCTGCGGGACACCCCCACCAAAGTCTTTGCCTGCAAACTTGGAGTGACCTCAGATCCCTCGTTTCACCTAGAGATGCCCTTAAAGGCTGCCCTGCAGGGATGCTGGTCATGGGTTTGTGTAAAGCACATCCAAGCCCAAGGACAGTAACACTGGCATTTGTTTTCGTCTTTTGAGGACCGGTGAGATGAAGGCCACGGGGGCCCATGAACTGAGCTTTTTACATATGAAATAGGAAATGGAAATAAAAAATGAAAATAGAAATAGAATATGAAAACCTCCTGTACAGGGCAGTTGCTAATAACCATGGTGAAGACAAGGTGCTCATGGCCCTCCTGGCCTGTCTCAGCCTCAGTGACACCAGTGATGGATGGCAGTGCTCCTCTTCCCTAGTTACTCACAGCCCACAGTTCTTCTCTGTGAAGAGCCAAAGAGGACATCCCTGCCTCAGCTGACTGCATGAGGTGTAGTCCAATGAGTGAACATGCCAATTTTGTTATTACAGGACATCATTTTTTCCAGTGTTGAAGTTATTCCAAAGAACTTTCCTGCATTGAAATCCTGTGGATATTCTCTTGACGATGCAAAGTACATCAAGACTCCTGTGTCAGACTTCCAGTGAAAGCAGTGGGCTCTGATCCAGGCATCAGCTCTGGCTCAATGCCAGCACACAGCTCAAAGCATCATTTTAAACTCCTGAAAAGCTGCAAAAACATCAGCTGAAGTCACTTGGAAGCAGCCTCATGGTGGGAAGGACAAGAAACAGACCTTTGTAAGTCACTTGAGATGGTGGCAAAGATGCCTTTCTGGAAGCTAGCTAAGACACAGGCTGCTGGTGGAGTAAATGTCCCCACACTGTGATAGGCTCCATGCTGGGACCTGCACAGGAATGCTGCTGTGGGATGAAATTGTGGCTGGCCAGTCTACCACCAGCAGCCCCAAATCATTTCCCACGCTGAGGTGTCCTGCAGAGGTGGCACCCTCTGGTATGTAATAAAGGCAAGTCTTTGCTGAAGCGGTAGAGTTTATGGAAAAACTTAAATTCAAAATACACTTACAAACAAAAAAAGGTTGCCAACTGTGCCTGAGAAAGAGCTTTCTATAGCTTTCCATGGATGTTTCAGGATACTCACAGAAAGTGGGACACGACCTGGCATATCCCAGCTGTGTGTAGTTGGTGGCCCTTTCTCAGAGTTCCCAGTTCTCAGCAAGGGCACTCACCCTCACATCTCTGTGTGCTGTGTTGCTGGCAGGCAGTTGCTGCCCTGAAATGGAAATGTTTTCCTGCTTGGAAAACAGGGGCTTATTGTGCCTCCAGGGGAAGGCAGACCCTGCATTTCACCGGTGCTCCTGCTGACAGAAAGAGGCAGCACCTCCACAGCGCCTGCCACAGTGCACATTTAGGGCCAGCTTTGGAGCTGCTGCTGGATGCTCTTTCTACTGATGGATCCATAGCTTTTTGTTTATTTTTAACCTGCTTTGCAAACACAGCTAGGCATCCTGCCCTTTGCCCAGAGGTGGTAACGAGGTTTCTCCACTGTGGATGTCCCACTGCAGGCTAGGTTTGCAGCTTTCACAGTGGCCTGCAGGGCAGCTGCTCTTGGGTTAGGGGGACACTGCTGGGCTCTGGTGGTCACCCCACTGTGGAGCATCGCACCCCAGTGTGACAGCCAGCAGGGCCGGCTGGAGCAGAGGAGGGCATCATGTGCTGCCAATGCCAGGACGGAACTGCCACATCTAATTTTAGCCTCGGGAGCCCTGAAAGCTCTCTTGAGTTGCCACATACCTTGATAAATTGTTTAAGTCAGTGCTGCTCAGCCTAAAGCTGGCTTTCAGATGGGAAAAGCTAAGTGCTGAGTGTTAAACACAATTTTGACTGGAGCTGGAGGTGTCTGCCTTCAGGAGTTACCCAGGGCTCCTGAGGCTTGTAGGGACTGTGAACTGAGACATGAAGAAGAGACAAAAATGCCTGGGATATTTTTGTTTTGTTTTCTCATGCAAACTTGACTGAGAAGAAACCTGTGTGTGCAATGTATATGCAGGGTGAAAGCTGGGAGCATGGAAATAAGGAGAAAATACCTGCAGGGTGCAGAACTTCCTTCAGGTCTGTGGTTGGACACCAGGGACAGCTGGTTCCTTGTTTCAAGGACACCAATCACGTTGTAGAGGCTTCAACAACTTACACAGCAAAGGGACCAACTGGGAAAAAAAGGCATTTTACAGTGGGTTCTGCATTCTGTTGCCTGCTTGGCCCTGCCACTTGGACAGTATTTAGAGTTTTGAAGTCTGGCTCCTGTTTAGAGGCAAAACAAGTGGTGCAAAGTTGATTAATAGGCCTCTGTAATGACAAGGTTTGTTGCACTGACCCTGGGAGGCTCTTCCTTACAGCACCACAGCCCGGTTCCCAGATGGATACACGTGCACTTTCCTATGTCTTTCCCTTCAGAGGCCCATGAAACGCAAGAGAGACTTTTTACCTTCCACGTGAATGAGTAACTGGAGAAACAGAATTTGCTCTTGGGACAGAGGTGAGTCCATGATCATAGGGAATTTTCACAGGGGGCAGGGGCTTTGGTACCCTTTCCCAATTAATTGTGAAATTGGATAATCCATGCTTGGTGAACCAAAAGTTGGCTGTCGGCACCTTCAGGGGACCAGCTGCCTCACTACTGGCAGTTGTGACTGAAGCCTTGTAAAGAAATTGTGCTACATGTACCTAAAACACATGTGTATTTCTACATAAAAATCATCATCCATATTACATACCTTGTATAAAGTATATAAGCCTACCTTAACATACATATTAATATGCCTCTGGAGCAGTAGATTTCCATATCTCCCTTCCCTATCTCCCCGTCTGAGAGATGCCCAAGAGCAAATAGACTATGCAGAGAAAAGAAATACTGCTCAAACAATGCAGCATTAAAAAACTGATGTTAGATCTTCATAGGTCTAAACCAGAGCTTTCCACTCTTGGGGTAGTTTGCTGTTAATGCTTTTCAAGAACTGGTTGTTAATGATCAGGAAACTACTAAATTAACGACTCTGGAGAGTTAATTGACTGAACACTTTCAATCATTTATTAGGGAAAGAAATCCTTGCCTGTAAACAAAGCCAGTGTAGGGTTATTTCATGTCAGGAGTGGTAACACATCAAGACATATACAAACCATGATTTACGGCCACTGAAATTATCAATAGGGTTTAGAACTTCAAAAATAATAAATTTGGATTGATCTTTATTTGTATTCAGTTTTCTGAAGCTTTAATACTTGCTCTAATGCCATTTTATAGATACTCTTGGTAATCATAGAAGCTGAAACTTCCAGTAAAATTCCTGACAATTTTTGCTTTCTCAGAGGCTTCTGGAGAAAATTAAATTCTATGGCACTGACAATGCAACTGCAAAGGCTGCCAGCAAGGAAGGCGCCTTTCTAATCCAGACTGAAATTCTGGGCAGCAGTGGAAAGATTTCCACCCCACATGAGGCAAAGAGCATCTTTTCAGTTAGCCCAAATCATGGGTCTTGTCTTTCTGCCATAAGCAGAGCAAAGGAACCATGTCTGGCATCTCTTGGGCTGTCTTAGGTCCCGGGTGTGGTGTGGCAATGGAGAAATTTGCTGTGGTCTATGGAGGGACATAAGGACAGGGCTGTGTTTGCCTTCTGCAGGCGTATTGTCCCCTTGCTTTGGGTGTTGTGGGAACATCCCTGCACTCAGCCACAGCAGTGGGCTCCAGCTGCTGCCTGCCTAGCCCCTCACACCATCCTCATCAGGGTGTCTGGGGTGCTGCGTGGCTGCATCCCGGCAGCAAAGCTGCTCTGTGGATGCAGCTCTTCAAATGGGCTTTGGCATTGTGGGAGATTTTTGTACTCAAAAATAGGCATCTGTTTTTAGGAAATGCATAAGTTAGGTGGCTGTCCTCGAGGATATGCCTTGAAGAGCAAGAGGGCAGTTTAAATGCAAAATCTGTACACAGCTGGGAAATCTCTTTCCAGTGCCATCCATAGGTGTTTGATTAATCAGATTGAAAGGTTTTACCAGAGGTCTCTGTAGGCTGAAATAATGAAGAAAAATGTCCCGTCCCCAAAAACTGCATACAGGCAGTCTTCTTCCCCGAGAAGGATTTGCCCCATACATCATTCCTTGACATCAGTGAGCTCTATGAGACACTCAGCCCCCAGATACATGGGTCTCTTCTCCTCAGAATTTTGGGGTGGTTATGGAGTCTTTTGCTTCTGGTTCCCAAGACTTAAACCCATGACAATTGTGGCTCTTTATGTCTTGCACTCTTTTGTCATCCTGAAAGAAGGGAGCAGCACATTTGCTCTCTAGTGGGCCAGGCAAGCTGTAATGGCACCCAGTTAAGCCAGACTCGCCAGGAAATATTTGCAGACTGCAGTGCAAGCTGCTGAGGGAGCCATCGCTCTCCAGCTCCTTCCAGATTCACCATCCCACACTCAGCCCTGAGCTCATTTTCTTTTCCTCACACTGAGTTACATACCTTTTCCCCAGAAATTGTGCAAACTGCATAGTGACTCTTTTTCAGCCTTCCAGCCAGCCGTGAACCTGGTTTTGGTCAAAATTTTTCTACTGTAGCTCTTGTTGGCTCAGAAAAGTGCTTTGACAAGCTTGAAATTTCCTGCCTCAGGAAGGAATAACAACTCTCTAAAAGACTGTTCTGGATTCTGTTGGAGAGGCATTATCCATGAGGTGCAGAGAAAGCTGGATTTATTGCAAGGATCAGAAACTGAAACAGCCTTTGTCAGGGCAGGACTAAAGATGTCTCAGAGCTCCTGGCTCCAACAATGTAACCCACAACTTGGCCTGCTGCCATTGCGACATGGCACATTTATTAACACACTTCTCAATCTCTGTTTCTTGTGCTCAAAATTTTTCCTACCCCAGTTCAAGAAAATGCATCATATATACAGATGTCTCTGTAAGGAGTAAAGTCAGACAGTCTCCAGCTGAACCTGGTAGGGCAGAAAGCTAAGCTGATGCTGCAGCTGATTTTGACTCATCCACTCCGCTTTCCCCAGGGACATGAAGAAACCCTCCCTGAAATGGGAGAAATATTTACACAAGTTTCAATGCTGGAGAAGAAATCTATGAGGATGTCAGTGTCTGTACAACAACCCCCTTGAGTTTTGTCTCCACTCTCCTTGACCCATGTCCTGATAGAACTTTCAGTAAGCTATTTATCAGGTAAATAGATAAACCAGCCGTCATCGTATCAACATATGGCAACAGTGACTGAGAGCTACCCTATTAATTGCTGACCCCATTTCTATTTCAGTCACTTGGCATGTCCTCTAGGAAATGAATGGGATCAGTCATGATAAATCCATTTTCTCTGGCACCAGATAATCTGCTTTCAAGCTGGAGCAGATGCTGAGATGCCCATGCTGGCAGCCTGCTGCTGGATGACCAAGGGGGCTGCAGTGCAATGTGATTGCATCCCTGAAGACTTGTGTTGGCTCCCCTATGTACAGTAAATGGTTCTGCTACACAGTATTGTGTCCTAAAATGCTCTGCTGATATATCAGAGAATGGGTCGGGTTGGAAGGGAGCAGAGGGGGTCATCTGCTCCAACCTCCCTGCTCAAGCAGGGTCATCCCAGAGCACCTGGCACAGGATTGTGTCCAGACAGTTCTCAGATATCTCCAGTGAGGGAGACTCCACAAATTCTTTGAGAAATAATGTCCTGCAGATTATTTCTTTAATGAATGACAGCCTTGAATTTGGGTGTTAAACCAGTGCAGAAAGGCTGAGTGTCTAACAGTCAGAGGAGACTGGAGAGACGTAAATGCTATTTGAATTACTCAAGGGTTTTGAATCCAGACCTCCTATTTCAGCTCTCATCACTGGGATATGAGGCACCATAGTGTGGTAGTTGAGATCTTCCCAGCTCCCTTTGCCGGAGCTACTCTGCTTTGCAGTGAAACAGGGCAGTTCTTTGAGAGGTCAGGGATGCAGGGAGTATGCAAGCATTGAAAAGTATGATTTGCTGGTGCTGCTAGTCAGGCAGGGAGAATGCTTTCCATAAAACACTTAACAGTCAAGAGGCACAGAAGCTGCATCCCAGCAATGAGTGCCCTGAGTGCTGGGCTGAAGAGCTGGACACAGATTTTCTCCCTGGCCCCAGCAGTGCTCAGTGCCCTGCACAGACACAGCTGGAGCTGGGGGACTGGAAGAGCCAGGTGTGTGCCCTCAGCCTTCTGCAGGCAGGTGTGGGCTCCCACCCTCCTGAGAAGAGGAGCCAGCTCAGCTTGGACCCTGGCTGCCAGAGCCCCTTCCCAAAGCCTTGCAGTTGTCAGCCCCCTCACTCAGCCCTGACACAGCCCCACCAAAGTGTGGGCATCTGAGTGAGGAGGGCAGAGGATGCCATGAGGCTGGAGCTGGAGTGCCCTCCCAGAGCAACGCGGCTGCTTTCCCTCGGGACATTTTGTTTTCACTTTATTTGTGTCCCTGGGACCCAGCTGCTTAGCAACTGGATAAAATTGTCACAAAATGCTGGCATTGCCCCCCTCACCAGGGCAGTGGCCGGGCTGTGTCCTTGTGGGGGCTGTCTGCCAGGTGAGGTGCCAACACAACACTCATGAGGGGATCCCCATGCCTGTCCTTGTTTTCCTGGGTGGCCTCTCTCAAGGTGTGAGGGAGTTTGGCCCTCATGCAGGGCAAACACTGCACTGCAGGTAAGGCATGTAGCTCCATTTGTCCCTGGGGGCAAATGAAACATGGACACTTTTTGGATCTGTGATAAATATTTTTTCCTCTCTGAAGTACCAGGAAAAAAAGCACACTTCAAGTAGTCCAGTGAAGTACCTGAAAAGTAAAATATTCATCATTTCTTCCATATGCTTGGGGGAGATGAATACACCATCTTACTTTGGTTCAGGTTTTATTAACCGAAAAAAAAAAAAAAATTAAAAAAGAAAAAAATGGCAATTAAGTGTTATAGCTGTATATTCATATATTCCTTGGGCCAGAGAAGAACAGGCATGTGTCTAATAGCCTGCTGCTATCTTTGCCCTGTTTAAGTCCTCTGCCTCTATGGATAATACTCAAAGAGGTATCAAGGCTGCCCAGGAGGCCAAATCCTGCTCAGTGGAGCTCACTTCCTTTGAAGAGTCATGCAAAGGACAAAGGATGAAAATAAGAGAAAGTAGGAGAGCAATTTATAACACACTTGCCCTTATAAGTGCCTGATGTGCAGAAGATAGTTGCTGGCAATTGCTGACATCTTGTGTGTTTACCTCAATCAGCAAGTATTTATAATTAATTTTTAAAATGCTGAAGTTCCAGCCTTGCTGGGAACATTGCAAACTGCCTTCGGCACTCTGATGTTCTTCCAAAACATATGCTGCCACAAGTCAAAAAAAAAAAGCACAAAGGCTCGCATATTTCAGGGAGGAGGTGGAGAGATAACACAATTCAAATGAAAACTATTTAGATAACTCATCTCTATCCACAAATATTTAATTTTCATGACTGGAAGCAACCACAACTGTTATAAATGGGGTGAACTGCCACATCACTTCTAGCATTTCTCCTATCTGACGCCACAGCACCACTATATGGAGGATTTGCCAGCAGTGGGATGGCCAGATTTCACTTTTATTCTTTCCCTCTCACTCCCCCTGCAATGCCTCATGCACCACCTGTGCTGACACATGAGTTTGCAGGCTCCCAAAAGACCTAGTGAGGCTTAAAATAGGTCTGTAACAAAACCAAAAAAAACCCCCACAAACAAACCAACCCAGAACACTCACCAAAAAAACCCCCCAAACAAATAAACAAAATAACCCAAAACACCACAACAAACAAACAAACAAAAGAACAAAACCAAACCAAAACAAAGAAGATACAGCATTGTTGAGCCACTCTTTGGGAGCTTTCTGAAGAAGTGTGGGATGCTTCTGACCACCCTTGTGCCCACAATTTTTACTGATGGTTTCTGTTTCTGGTTGAATGGAGAAAAGGTAGGACACAATTTCACAAATTTTCAGATTTTTTATTTTTTAAGGCAGTTTTTCATGGTAGTTTTCACTATCTATCTCCCTTCTGGCTTCAGCAACAGGCTGGGAAGAAAACCTACTGCAAGGCAGGAAAATACCATTGCCAAATCTACCATCATGGTAGTTAGGGTGGTGGAGGTGATGGAGCTTGGGGCAAACCCCAAATGCATACCCTCACAAAAGGCTTATGCCTAGAGTTGATGTTGTTCCTTTAAACTCAGAAGTGTGCCATGTCTCGGAGCACTGCCCAACATCTTGGGGTGCTGAGGTGGCTGAGAGGACACAGGGGAGCAGAGGAGAGTCAATCAGCTCCAGAGCAGCAGCCAGCCCCTGCTAACATCTGACCTAAGGCTTTAGCAGCAAGTTTAGGGTGAGATTTTTATTTTGTGAGGTAGTGGGAAAGCATGCTCAGATTGCAACCCTGTAGCTAAGTGATTCTTAGTTTTTTCCACTCACATAATTATGAGAAATGACTCTCATGTTCCCCATTAATGTTGCTATTAGCAGACAAGGCAGGGCTTCCCAGCATGAGCCATTCTTGCTAACGAGGTCTGTGTGCAGCACGTTAGGGAGTGTACCATTCACAGCTTTCAGAGCACCATAAGGGGTTCGCCATAGCTCCTGTAATGGTACAGAGCCAAATGTATCTGCATCTCATCTCATGTCTGAGAAGGCAGCAAAATCTAGCTTCAAGGTCCTGGATTAAAAGAAAAGAAGGCCAGCAAGCCCAAACTCCTGCTTCTAGACAAAGTTGCTCTCCTGCTTTAACACCAAGCAGGTTACAGTGCTGAGAAGGATGATTGTGTTCAGGTGGGGCTGTGAAATCAAACATCTCACTTTCCCACTCACATGAACAGTGCAGTGGCACACAAAACCCCCACCTCATCAGGGATTGTATAATCCTCCATCTTCACCCTGCTAAAGTTACTGCCAGAGTTACTCTTCACGTTTTAAGGTGGGCCTTGCTCCAGTGCAGAAAGGAAATGGTCTAGCACATAGGACAAGGGGGAGCAATTACTGTTCTTCACCCTGATATTGGCAGGGCTTTCAGCACAGGCATCTGTAATATCCTTTTAGCCAAAGTGGTGAGACAGGGACTGTGCTGCCACAGAGTCTGAGTGGCCTTGGACCAGCTCAGTTGCACCTACAATTTCTCTTGTGCTTAACTCCCTTATGTGCCCTCTGCTGTGGCTGTGGGTGTTATGTAAGGCCCAAGGAAGGACTGGGCTCTCTGCAGAGAGCTGGCTGCCCAAGAAATAGGCTGATTCCTAAAAAACTCAGATGTTATCTCTCAAATTCCTTGTGGTACAGTCAGAGGCAACTTCAGCAAGTGGGCAGAAAACTCTTCAAGTATTTTTCTTAAATGCATTAATTTTGTTTTCAAAGCCAAGGAGACTTTTGCCTGCATCTCATTGCTCCCACATTTACTTTTAATTTTTGTATAGTAATCTTGATTTCTCATGACAACACCAGTGCTGTGGAGAGGAAGAGAAAGCTACACTGGTAATGTCAGGTATTGGGACATCTCTTTTCTTCTGCATAGCATGTACACAATGGTATATTACAACAAATTTGTATCCACATCTAAGCTTGTACAGTGAACCAGTTAAGGATCTGTGATTTGGGGATATTTTTGGCTCAAGTGTGTGGACAGTCTAGATTTTAATCCAAACCTTCACAAATTTAGACAGCTGTTTTTGGTGCTGTAAAAGGGCATACAATCAGCATATCTGAAAATCAATATACCTCATGGGGCTGAGTACCTCAGTTAATCAAATACTGCAACCATCAGCTTTTGCTCAGCTTCCAGCTAGCTCCAGAGTATTTTCTGCATAGTTACAACATTAGAACTGCTAGAAAAAAGGAAAGTCAGTATTTTAAACACCATGATCTGTATGGTTTTTTGTTGTTTGAGCTTCACTTTTACTGCAGCTTGATTTTCTTTCATGAATTGTTCATTAGGTCTAAATCTAGAGAAAACAAAACCCTGTCTGTCTCAGTGATCCCGGACAGTAGGGAATGCAAGGCTAGCCTAGGGCCATCTGTTACACTGCAAGAAAGGTTTTATAAAACAAAGCCAGACAGTTGATTCATTATAAAATAGACAGAAGTTATGAAGATTATGGTGAAAACAAATCCTGTGAAGACCTCTTAACTCCCTGGTTGCTATTACTGTTATTTTTTAAGTCAGCACTGGCTACCCACATCACATGAATAACACTGTGTAAATCACAGATGCAAAATAGCATCTGCAGAGATCAGAACCTTACCAATGGGTACATTTAGTTAATCTGAAACGATTATAGTTGTTCTTCTGGAGCATGGTTGGTGTGGGACACAATCTCAGACTGCGTGGAGGAAAACAGTCCCATGCCAGCGCTCACTCAGAGGCCACGTGTTTCTCTGAACTGTGTGCAACTCTGCAGAGATGGGCCTGTAGGACACTCTCTGGCTACACTGCAAAATGTGGAGCAGAGGAACTTTGCTGGTAGCAGAGGAAGGACTAAGAAAAGGTGAGGTGGGATAATTTTTCCCTTAAGTATATCTGTGATGAATGTCAAACCTTAGCTTAAGCATCCTTCTAAGGAACCCTGGACCTGGGAACACAACTATTGAGAAGTGAATTTTCATCCATAGAATCCTTAGTCTTTCTGTGTCCACAGTTCACCAGACTGCAATTCATGGGGCTACAATGGGGTATTTGTCATGTAGCCACACATTATGCCTGGAAATAAATTCCAAAATAAACAAGTTTTATGCAACCTTGTATTTTCGAAAGCACCTTAGAGTAATCAGTAGCCAAGCAGCAATAAAGACTTTTAATCACTGTAGTCTGTGCTATGCTGAAACTAAACACAATCCTATTTTGTAAAAACCTTTGGTCACTCAGGAACCACAGTTTCAGCCTGCTTAAGAGGCATGTGTGCCCCATCCACATGCTCAGTGCCAAATTCAGTATCAGGCTCTACAAAAAACAAATGATCTGACACATGATCTCATCCAAAGGGCTGGAGAAGGAAAAGGAGGGGCAGCATGAATGTCTCTCTGCAGGAAATCTCCCGGTGAAGTTTGTATGTGAAGAGAACCTCAGCTCTTGGGGCAAAAGTCTCGGCAGCGAAGTTGCAAGAAATTCCTGGCATCCAAATCAGACTTCTTCAGATGTTCATTGCCAGATTGATAAACTAGAATCAGAAAAAGATGAACTTTACAATAAAGTATTTCAGACCCTTCTCCCTCCCCATGTCTTTCCCCAAATGAGAGCTATTCCAAAGCAGTGCTTTGCTCTGAATTGACCCCATACAGGGAAAACGATCTTTGCTCACTTGGCTTTTACATCCTGTCATTAAGGAGAGACCTCAGCCAGCAGGAAGGAATAAGGCAAAGCTCTGCAAGCACTAGATGTTGGAAACAGCAGTTACTTTATCTGCATCTCAGACATCTGTCCACATGGGTTCCCACATTTCTTTTCCCTGGGAATTCATTGTAACTCACCCCAGGAAGCTTTGGCTTAGTGTGAAATGAGAGACAGCCCAAAGCAACAGGGAGACAAGGAGACCACAAGAAAATAAGAAAGCTGTGCTGAGCAGTGTGAGAAGAAGATGATAGACATGCACAGACGAGGCTGATCTGAATTCCTGGGGGATTCAGGGGGAGTAAAAGACCCCCTCCCCCCAACCCCATCTGCTCCTTCCTCTTTCCCTCACTGAGACCTGGCACCCAAGGAAGTAAAAAAAGCAGAGAAACTAGAAAGGGGTATGGGAAGCTGTCAATATACCCCAGGGCAAGGAAGGAAGGAAATAGAGTGGAGGAGATTTAATCAGTTTGTGGGCTATGGCAAATACATCCCTGCACTCTCATGGACACCGGAAGTGTCATGCAGAATTACTCCAGCTCTTAGAAGAGGACAAAGCTCTAGAGAAACCCCATCATTTTGTCAGTGTTTATTAATCTGTGCTCATACCTCGCCTATATTCAGGTTAATGAACTCCTTGTTTTTCGCACTCAGTGCTTGGAATACTCCTGAAATGAGAGATGGACACCAGTGCTATAAATACACCTCATTCATATTCATACATGAGCTCTCCATCCCACAACGGCGAGTGGCTACGCCAAGGAGAGGCAAGGCCTGGCAAAAAGGCAGATTGCTTAGGATTGCTTGGTGGTGGTAGCTCCTCTGACAAAGCAAAGTCCTTGCAAGAGGAAATGTCTGGTTGACTTAAGGCCTTTATGCAAGGCTCACTTCAGGACTTGTCTGGAAGAGGTGTCCTGAACGTGCTAAACAGTCAGATTTGGAGGATACTCTGAAATCAAGCCAAGCAATTTGCATTTCTTTATATATCTTATTTAACTTCTATCTCTCAGAAATTTAATACATCTATTTATATAGTCAAGCCAGAAAGTAAAGAACAAAAGAAAAGAAAAAAAAAAAATGAAGAAAGTTGATTTTTTTTCTCATAGCTTGAATTGAGTTTTATTTGAATTCAGAGCCACACTAATGATCACTTTATCCAGCCTTTTAACCGATCTCTGCTACTGCTGCTTTGTAATGACAGTGACCTGTGCCAGAACTGCACTGAGAAGTTGGGTGCCTTGGTGTACAGGGGACCACATCTGAAGCCAAAAGGGAACATGTTATGTAAAAGGTACAGGAGATACCTGCCCAAGCACATGCCAATTTTCTCTTTCCACGAGGCACAAGTAACATTTGAACCTTGATCTTGCATGATCCCAAATTAAGCTCCTGGGTGAACCACAAGTAGGGTTACAACATGGACTTTACCAGCATTCTTCACATGCCTTCAACATTGCTGCAGAGTTTATGTAGCAAACTCTATTCACATGGGGAAATTTTCCATTAGCAGCAGAACATTTTTCACTTTACAGGAGAAAAGCCATCCTAAATGCAAATGCTAAACACAGCTCCTTTCTTTTAGCCTTGTACTCGATCTCAGAACTGTGCAACAGATATGCTCAACAGCCCAAAGCAGAACAATTTCTTTTTAAAAGGGGATGGAATTCCAGAGGAAGAAGATACTCACGACTCGCATTCTCCAGGCGTATTAGGCAGTTCAGAAAATCATCAAATTCAATCTGGAACTGCTCATCAGAGTATCGGAGGACAATCAATTGCAGCAGGTAATTGTTGAGCTGGTATCCTTCCCGAAGACACACACAAAGAAAAAGTGAGCAATCTCACACATCAGTGGGAATCTACAGATCTCTACTAACTAATCTTGAAAACCACTTAATGGGAGGATACTCCGTGGCACACATCTGTCCAGAAAGAGATCTAACCACAAAGTTCCTTAAGCCTGCAATGAATAACAAACTCTGAACAAGATATTTCTCAGGCACTGCAGTTTCTAGTCCATGAACACTGTGATGTATGAGAGACCATTCTGTCTTCTTGAATTTGGAGGGATTTCTGTGAAATTATCTGCTTCAATAAAATAATTTGTGAGGAAATACTAATGCAGTGATTGCTCTTCATAGCAGCTTACTCACTATTTCTTCAACCCTTGAATGTAGATGGACTCTGAAGTGGTTTGTTTCAGGGTCTAACCCTGCACATGTGCAGCCCTGTTGAGTTTAACATAGCTCAATAAAATACAGAGATTGCTCTGACTGCCTGCCCCTCAGGACTGAGGGTACCTGGGGCAAAATTACCCTACTCAGTGTGCCCAGGTTCTCTCTGGGGTTTAGACCTCCTCTCTGTTCAGGAGCACCTGGCCCATGTGATTGTCCTCTTCACGCACGCTGATCTGCCCAACAGGTTTAGCAGATAAAATGCAGCGCTTGTCTTACCTGCAGCTTTAAGAGCACCACGAAGCTCGTAAGAGGACATGGAGCCAGATTTATCAAAGTCAAATTGAAGAAAGATACTCTGTTACAAAAGGAGCACACAGAAAGCTCAGTACTGGCATAAGAAAGGGAGCACAAATATGACGTAGAAAGGCAAGGTGTTTATCTCCAACTGCACAGTATAAGCATTTAAAAAAGCTGAAAAAACTTTGGTCTAGATCCAGTCTGATTTTATAATGGAGAAGCAAATCTTGATCACAATTCTCTTTATGATATGAGCAGGTTGTTGTGACTTAAATAGGTACTACCAAACCCAAGCATTAAAGAACAGTGAGCTGCCCTTCATTAAAAATGTAATGATTTTTTAAAAGTGATTTTAACTGGAAAGATGCATTGTTCTCTGCCTTTTAACTGACACATTCTCTTAATCTTCTTCTATGTTTTTCTCCATAGTTCTGAGCACTAGAGACAAACGGTTTAACATGATGTTAATATTGTCACTTACTCATTTGCTTCTAAGTATAAAAGATCTGAACAGACACATTCATGGTACAACCAAGAAAACTGGTCAAACAGTTTGAATTTTGACCTAAACATTAAGCAATTTTCAAGCTGAAGTTAAATTCCATCCTTTTTTTGAGACGACAAATACGACTCTCCTTTGGAATATGAGTTGTTTGGAGCTGTCGTCACATTCAGCTTAAAATTTTCCAGCAAATATATGTGCAAATCTTCCTAGAGGATACAAGGATTTCTCAAGCCCCCTTTTAAAACACAGTGTGTCCTTTGTTAAAAGAGATGTGGCATTAGTACCCAGAAAAAGTATTGCCTATTTCTGATGGGCTAGACAAGAAGCAAAAAACTGCGTATTTTGAATGCTTTGGTGAAGTACGAATTCAGAAAAACCTATTAATGGCCATAAGGAAACAATTATAATGCCTTTTATTTAAATATTCATTCTGTGATTGATTCTGCAAGCCTACTTATTCTTACTGCCATATACAGTGGCAGGGAATTGTGTTTAAAATTAGAATCAGCACTTTCCCAGACTTCAGTACAGTTGACTCCTGAGAGATCAGTAATGAAAATGCAGTGACTTAGGAAATTATTGTTTCCTGCTAGTCATGAATCATCACTTTCTTCTTCTGTACAACAGCAGTTATGGAAATTCCTTAACTTTCCTTTTGATTGGCTTGCTTATTAGTGTCCATTGCATTCTTTATCCCAAACATTGTTGATTAACTTACAAAAATCTCAGTTATTTCTAGAAAATCATTATGGTTTATCATCATGGAAAGCTAAGGATGTCTTTGACTATCCAAAACAAACCTCATGCTTTTAAAACATTTGGTTTGTGTTAAAATTCATGGCTTGAACCCACTCCTGTCTCCATTTTTGTCTGCATATACCTAATAAACTGTTCAGGAAGTAGCTAATGAAATAGAGAAAAAAAATACAGTGGATAATGTCACCTACTATCCATTTCTTCATTTTTTCCCAGAAAACTTTGAACTCACTGAATTCCAGTTTCCCATTGCCACTGGTCTGGTAATATGAACTAAGGAAAAGGACTTGCCGTGTGAAAGCCCAAATTCAGTCGGAACTTATCAGAGTAGTTCCTTTATGCAGAAAATGTTAAGTTGATGGAAAACCTGTGATGCTGCTGAAACTGGCATTGGGATTTCTCATGAGGTAGAGCTCCAGCAATTACAGTCATGCCTGTGGCTGTGATACTGCAGGAACATTATGTGATATAAAAACACAGCTGAGCAATTCAGGCACTACATGAGAAAGAAAGACAGATTATTCTAAGGCAAGAACAGTTTTGGATGCAAATGGGATATAAATGATTCAGAGAATTAAACTACCTGATTAAAACAAATTGCTACTGTACCCAAAGGAGTTAGTCAACCAACGTGCTGTTCAGTATTTTTATCTAGAGGCTGGGCTGTGTTGCAATGGCTCAGCCAAAAATTAATGTGAGCAGTGGGGTGAGACTGGCAAAATCTGGTCCTTATGGTCTGAAATAAATGCCTGTATAGCAGTTCTAGGAAGCAATGATTAGATCTTCCTGGCCTTCCCTCTGCCTGAAGTGAGGGACTTATTTCACTGAGTTACTGATGCCCTCCAAGTATAGCTTACTTCCAGGATGCCCCTCAAGCATAGCTCACTTCCAATGCTTTCAGAGCACTGCACCTGCTCTGAAATGCTAAATAAGGAATGGTGCCATTCCCCTTCCTTTTTGCATCTTGCCAGGACAAAGCCCTCGCTCAGATGGACTCTGGCTCAGCAAGCATTCACAAAGGTCAAAACATGCCAAGTGGGGTCTAGCTAACATCTGCTGTTATTTGAGCACCTATGCTAGTGACATTATTGAGGGCACCCACAGATCCCAAGGACATTTTCACTCTGCAGAGCATTTTTTTACCCAGCCAGGTTCTTCTTCCCAGGGTCATGTAGAACTCTGTCCCTGCTCCTTCACCACCACGTGGTGACTGTTGCCAGGGAACTCAGTAGCATGTGACACAGAGGAGACTGTGCCAGCATTGACTTGGGTTTGCATTTTTATGGTTTTGCTCCTCTATTGTGCTCCAAATAGCACCTCCAGAGTGGGATGGTTGTGTCTGTGTTCCTTGTGCTTCCAAAGCAGAGGAAGAGATGTCTCCCCATTTATTCAAAACTATGCAAAGATTTGCTTGGAAGCATTGCAAATCACGGAAACTATGTAGTTGTATCCTAAATAGTAAACCTAGAATTGCTGCCATGCTCCAGGGTCAAGCACAGGCCCTGGCTCTGTGCCAATACCATGTAAGGATGAGATGTGATCAAGGACCAGCTCCCTACTGAGGCTTGGTTTTCAAGCAAGGAAATTTAGAACTGGTCCCCTGTTCCTCATTGCACGTGCAGGGTGACTAATCTGCATTGAATTTCAATATTATGAACTAGCTTTCACAGGATAAAATTTTGTCTGTTTTGGTTTTCTCTTAGAAGTGTTTGAATGGATGTTACCTCTGTCACAGACTGAAGCAACAAAAGCAAAAGTCATCTCAGCTGAACTAGCAAGACGTAAACCAAGCACTAGATACCTGCCTTGGTAGGACAGTTTTGTCTGATGTGTAACAAAACTGTTTATTGGGGAAGCAAACTGCAAAAGCAGCTCTACCAGAGAAGCCATGCTAAGCAAACTCAGCAGGAACCAGAACTCTGCAAGGGACAAATCTGGTGGGGAAGCACCAGGGCTGTGATTCACCTCACCTGATGTCTAAATGAGCAGTCATTTAGCACTCCACAGTTAGGTACATCCAGAACAATTAATTACACCACTCCTTTCGCTATCTACAAAGGAAGTCTAGAAAGCTGGCTTAGATGAAAATGCCTACACCACAAATGCCTAAATTTGGACAGGCAACTCTCACCCACATGTCTGTTTCCTGGAGTCCCAGGAATAAGCTGAAAGACTAGATTTTCCAGTTTTTGAACTGGTTGTCAAAAAAGAGCTTTGATATCAGCAATTTTCATCACTGCTGATCCTTAATTCCTGACCCATAACTTGCCTGTACAAATCTGTCTGGTGAATGTAACTCCCCAGGCAACTAAAAGTCCCCTAGACTTTTCTGGAGTTAAGTCTTCTATGTCTCTTTCAAATAAAACACAGCTTGAAAAATGCACTGTTCCATACAGAACTAGTTTGAGATTTACCTCTTAAAGGTGGTCAGTATTAAAGCATATGCCTCTAAGTCTGCAGTAGAAAACAGTTTGTCCTGAAGCTCCTAACCCTAAATTTCTAAAATAAAAATCAAAATAAAACAGTCATGTGTTTTTTTTTTTCCTTTGGGTAGTGATCTGCCATGACATTACCAAATCCATTTCTGACTTCCATGACATATAATGCTACAGACAACTATATTCATTCTTCATTTAGCCTCACAGACACTTATTTGAAAGGATACATCCATAAGAGAAATGATATTTCGGCATGAAATGAGACTTAAGTTCTTGAATTTTATGTTCTTTGCTGAAAAAGAACAATAATAGGAAAGAAATCATGGGCAAAGCTGTCTTTTATAAACAGAAAGCAGAAAATAGGACTCATGAACAGAGGTAGCTGACTCAGTCCTCATTGTCGGACGGCCTGTGAACTGGAAGATGAAGGCAGCTCTCACTACAGGGAAGTCTCAGTCCAGACAGAGATGCATTTTTGGAGACATGACAGGAGATACTGTCCTTGATTTGTAAATCAGGAAATGAGATTCAGGGAGTGACAGGTCTTCCCGTCTACAAAGGGCCTCTAGCAAGATCAGGAGTTACATCCAGGTCTTAAAAGTCCCAGCCTAGTACCTGTCTCTCCCTAGCAGGGTGGCAGTGCAATAGAGAGCTGGCCTCACTGAGCTGACATGGATCACGCTGGAGGCAGGGCAAAGTCATGGTTAGATCATGAGATCATCACGGACCAAAGGCTTTCCTGGCTCTGTCCTCGCTGGCTCAAGGACACCAGGTTGGGGTCATAAAACAGCCTTTAATTTTCTATATGTAAGTGAATTTAATGGCAGATTTTATAAAGTTATGTACAGCCCTTAACTTACAAGTTGTCAGCACTTACTTTTTTTTAATACAGCATTCAGAACATATTCAAGTTCCTCTGCAGATATCTCCATGTCCTGCAGAAGGAAAAAGAAAAAGTGAAGCATCTGTTACTTGAATGTTTCTGTAATCACACATATCAAAAACCTCAGAAAACACAAACATCACTCATCTGTACTTTATTGCAACTCAGCAAGAGAGAACCATGCAAAACCCAGAAAAAGCTAAAAATTTAAGGGCTGGGGAAATACAGGAGTGCTGCTGTGCATATGTCTGTCTGCAGGAGATCTCAAGCGGAAGCTGCTGATTCAAGGAAACCTCAACTGCAAGTGGACATTAAACCAGGTAGGCTCCTTCAGAGCTTGAGTTCTAGCTTTGGTCCTCCTGCTTGCTCACCAGGGACTGCGCCCCTATCCATCGAGCCACAAAGCATGGTGACATCTGGTGCCCAAACAACACACTGCAACTAAGCATACTCCCAAAATATGTCAGCTTTGTTTCATATGGTCCTGGATAGGAGCAGAAGTCTTTCCCCTCTTTTTACATCTTGCTCTGACCCAAAGCGTTTTGCACTCACCTTTCCTGAAATCTGCTCAAACAGTGCCCGGAACTGCTTTTCTTCTTCAGTTTCTTTTGAGCCTGGGGTTGGGTGTAGAGGCTGTAACACCAACCACACAGGTCCTCGTGAGAATTGTAAAACATGACATTTCTCCTGCAAATAGCCCCTCTGTGCTATTTGGGTAGCCAATAGAGCCAATAGAGCCCCGGAACCACTGTACACCTTAAAATAAGGGCAGCACATGCTCCTGAACTCTGCCACATCTGAGGTCTCCCAGCCATCCCTCACCCTCCCATTTCCTTCGCCTGGGCAGGTGTGTAGCATGCCATTGCCTTGGTAAAAACCAAGAGTACCCATCCTGGAAAACACCTCCTCTCATCCCACCCTGCACCACTCTGTTTCCTTGGGCCTCCAACAACCACAGCGCTGTTGAGCTCTCTCTTGTGGCATCATCCTGGGACCTCTGGCCCTTCTTGAGAGCACCAGCCAGAGGTGGCTGCACCTCAGCATATTACCCAGCATAGATTAATTTTGCTGCAGAACATGGCCCTGAGATCCCGGAAATGAAGATGTCGTTGTTAGCTGAGTCCCTGGAGAAGAGTTTTACTAAAGAGGTACAAATTAGATCTTGGCTTAGCTTGTTTCCATGGAAAGACACACCACAATTAATGGCTTATTTGCAGGGATACACTTAAACAGGAGCTGACTCAGACCCAGCTGCAATTAGTGCTCAGCAGGCAGACCAAGCCATTCAAAAGCAAAAAGAATTCAATCATTTCAGTAGGCACATGTATGTGTAAGCATTCCCTCTCAAGTCCTGTGGATACTGAGAAGTAAAATAAAGATATTTATATGCAAACTTAATGTAGGTCTATTAGACATTCTCTTTCTTCTTATTTTTCACAATTAATAAAATTTTAAAAGATGTGAACAGCCATGTGGCTCCTCAGTACTAATAGGTGGTGCTTTCACTGCACACGTGGTGGCTGACACCCACCTCTCATGCTGGCTGGCACGGACTGCCTTCGAGGGAATGCGAAGCATAATGATTATAATTTTGATTGTTACAGCTCTTTTACCATATTCAGCAGAGTTTAGCATTTCAGTGACATACACAAAGCTGGCAATTTTGTAACATTCCTGTGAAATGAACATGGTTTAGCCAAAGACAGTAAAAGCAATGTGTGCTGGCTTCTGCTGAGCTATTCTCTTGCTATTTTAACTCTCTAGACTTACCTCAGGGAGATCAATGGCAACATTTTCATCTAGATCCCTGGAGAAAATAAAACATCTGGTGTCTGAAGGTGCTTAGGGTGGAAGCTTGCTTATTACTTTTTCCCCAGGTGAATGATAAAAAAGGGTTGTTTTTTTTTACTTAACAGGTTATGTTTAGCTAAAATTCATCAGACAATCAGATTTTTGCACTTTTAAATTTTGGTATCAGCCCTTAAAAGAGACATTAGGCAGGACTCAGGGACAACACAGCTGTGCATGTCATCTGCTAAAGAATTCATCTCATTCTTTATTCATTATTCATTGCGAACATATTTTTTCCTCAGTATGCTTTTTTAACATAAAATTGTCTTTTGGACAAACTTTGGTAGGAAACAAACAGGAAGTAAACACTGCTGTATTCACAGAGGCCCAAAAAGTGCCAGGCAGTTAGCAACTCTCCCCTGTCAAACTTCCAGCAGATTCATCATGGCATGCCCTATTTCCCCACCTTCTCAAAAAAAAAAAAAAAAAAAAAAAAAAAAAAAAAAAAATGTAATAACAA
>VWYO01008368.1:989600-1048021 GCA_013400275.1 Rhadina sibilatrix
AAAAAAAAAAAAAAAAAAAAAAAAAAAAAAAAAAAAGTTTAGCAAAAATGGGCAAAGACAAAAAACCCCCAAAGGATCAAGAGCTTGCCATGCTGGGCCTCTGCTGCAGGGCTGGCTGCCTGGCAGCCACGCTCTCCCCAGCAGCCAACAACCCCATGTGCAGGGGAGCACTGGAGGGCCCAAAGCTTGCTGCTGACTTACTCAGTGATGGCCTTCTTCTCAGAGAAGATCCTCAGGCAGAAATCTGCCTCCTGGTGTGGCTCAAATGTGGTTGGAATAAGAATGTAATCACCTGGTGGCAGCTTGAATCGGTGGGATACTTCCCTTAAATTGATGTAGGTTTTGCTCCTGGCCTTGGAGGGGTGGTACCTGAAGAAGTCTTTTCCCAAATGTCCATCTCTGCCAGGGCTCTAGGAGAGGAAAAAAAAGCAGTGCTGCACTGGCCAAGGTGTGCTGAAAGCTATACTCATGCCTTTCCTAATCACAGAGCCAAATTCTGCCTGGCATAGGCATTATCCCAGGCTGTGATCCTGACTCTCATTCCCTCTTCCCAGGTGCTTACAGCAATTTAGCTCCCACCTTATGGCAAGGACCCATTACCACTGCCCTTTCCCACCCAGAAGGCAGTCTCAAAATACCCTGGGACACTGTCTTCCTGCTTGAACATTCCCTGCCATTAAACACCACCATCCCAGATAGGGTGTTACAGAGCAGTGACAACAGATTCACCAACCTCAACCTCACTTGGGGACAGGCATCTGTGTGTGATGCGTCCCAGGATGCTTAAAAGAAGCAGTATTCCCTCTCCCTGAGCCAGGCAGGGGGTGACAGAATCATGGGGCTGAGGGGTCTGTCCTAGGAACCCATGGCCCCATGGGGACTCCTAAATTCTCCTCTGAGAGGGTTCCATCCTCCACGGGGTTTGATGTAAGTGAGAAGGTTATTTTAAGAGCAAGGGCCCTAAAAATGGGGCAGGCATACAAGCCCAGAGAAAGTTCCCAATGCCCATAGTGCAACTCCTGTGCTGTAGCAGCAAAGGAGTACCTCATAAATAGAATAGCCAATGGTCAGCATTTCAGCTCCAAGCTTCTTGAGTTTACGGCGATCCTTTTGCATCAATGCTGCAATGAATGTGCACTCATCTTGTCCATCGTCCTTCTCTGTCAAATGCAGCTTGATTTGTGGATTTGTCCAGAAAGTCTCTGCCAATGTAAAGAACACCAGAGTTTCTTGACTCAGAATAATAAACCACCACCACCACTACTATTACAAAAACACCCCCACCAAACCAAAAAAGACAATGAAGCTGAGGTTTCACTCAAACTTAGTTTTCCCATTAATCATTATACTTCTTTCCACTAAGCTTTGCAAAAATAAGCCAGATCCCAAAGTCCTTCATGGAACTAGGTGTAGGAAAGATTTTAAGCCTGGTGCCTTATTAAGTTACCATAGTTCAAATCAAGTTGTCAGCTGAAATTTTGTCAAAATTACATAGCTACAATGATCCCCTAGTGCTGGTGCCAGTCTGCACTAACGTAGTTGGGATCCATGACACAGCTTCAGAGGCACATGAATATGTTGGCTGAGCTGGGCTTTTCTGTCTCATTTTACACTTACTGCTGCAGTTTAGCTGGCTTGTTTGAACCTACTCGTGCAAATGTCATTAAGAGGTAAATCAGATTCAATGAACCTGAGAGCAAAAGAAGCAACCCTTCCACCACAAAGTTTCAAGTGGGACCCTATGAACATTTATCACTTTGTTCATTGTTGGTTTGTTCATTCAAAACAGCCAATCACAGAAAGGTCTTATCTTTAAAGTACAGCACTCTTAAAGCCCGTCGTTTGTGTTTCCTCATTTGTCCTTTTGGCTGGTTCCTGTCAGCTGAACTGTCCTGCACCTACAGCTCTGGCTACAGAGCTTCTCTCTGAAGAGCTGTAGCTGAGGGTGGGTAAAGATTTCAGTGCCTGCTTCTCATTTTCAAACTGGTATGTACTTACCTAGGAAATTTCTACATCCTCCTGCAGTGGCTCCACGGATCCAGCTTCCCTGGTGGATGGTCACTTCCCACTTGTGGACAGTGCTGTCTCCCAGGGCATCTGGAGTCAGGTTGCAGATCTCAACTTTGTCAAAATGCACTTTGAAGTCTTCAAACTTCATCCTGAGCAAAAGACGTGGTGAGGAACAGGCAGCCACTCATTTTTGTGAAGGATGCCCAGCAGAAGTACTTATCCCCCAGAGCCCCAGGGCCAGATCATCAGTTCATGTCGGGTACTTTTAGTGACCATGGATATATGCCAGTGTACAGCAAGAGAGCAACTAGTTTTCACTCACTGTGGTGTAAAGCACAAGCATCCTTTTTGTCTGCATCTCATTCTGACATCTTTTACACCTTTCTTTTATTCAGTTTCTATTGAGTCTAAGATGAAATAGAAGTGACACTGGCACAAAACCTACAGTGGAAAGAGTTATTTCATCAACACCATCCTGGCCTTAATGGCTGCATGTGTATTGCCAAATACCCAACCAAAGGATTGCCTAGCACATGCAGGAGCTAAGTCTCCATACAAATCACCTGTGTGTTCAGTGTCAGGCACAATGACAGCACAACCAGTGACACATGGTGATGGATTAGTCAAGCCATGATATGATTACCTGTCTGCACTGCAATTAAAGTAACATTTAGGTCTCTGCTAAGGTTCCTAGGCTCAAGCTGCTCACCCTTCCCTCCCTTACACATGCCTGGGACCTTGTTCTAGCAAAAATATACACCAAACATGAGACATAAAGTGTGTTTGGACTTGAGAAATATCTCCAACCTGCCCATAAATGTACCACAGATACTGCTGCCTGCTACTGTGCCCCACAGACTGCGCTGCATATATTTTATGCTCGAGGTGGAGACACGTAAATGGCAATGGGAATGACGGAGCAAATGCCACAATTTGGCAGTTTTGAGCTGCTAGGCTGGGCTGGTTGAAACTAGTTTGCTCAGCACATGGAGAAAGCAGATACGCCAGGAGATTTTATCTAGAAGTACAAGGGCAAATAGATACCAGTAGTCCCATTGGCCAAGGAGTCAGTTCAGGATTGAGCAAATAGCCAAGAGAAGGGACAGCCAGAGCCAGGCACCACTGGGCACTGGGTGCAGCCCTGAGCAAAAGGGAACAGTGCACAGAAGCTGTCTAAGAGACAGCAGCTTGCATGATGTGCAGCACAAGGAGAGGAGGCACTTATACTCTAAGTCTGTGGGTAGCCTTGGTAGGCTGAACTTCCCTCTGTAAAAGAGCTGATGCATTAGGCCTTCATGAGAGTAATTTGGCATTTAGATATGTTCTCTGGTCTGAATTGCTATCTGGAAGAGCCCCACTCTCTCCCTGGACTACAGAAATAACACACAGAAATGGATCTCCTCTCTAACACAAGCTTCCACAACTATCCTTTTCCTCCTGTGGCAGATGTCTAACAACAAAATGGAGTAGCAGCAGAGCAAAAGCCCTCCAAGATGCAAGTTTATCTGTGGCAGTGGCAGATGGAACCCAGCTAGCCCCCACTGTGCCTCATCCAACACAGCTAGTTCAATTTTTCTTCCTTACAACAAGTAGATGTCTGTGGTGGTATTAATTTACACTTGCTTTGGGCCATTTTACAACTTGGTTCTGGTGTGGAAAGAAACAGCAGGGTTTGCTTTGCTGAGTTCAGCCCTTTCTTGTCAGCTATTCCCAGATATTGCTAGCCCTAGGCACTGCTAATTCTCACTCTGATGCTCAGGACACTAAAGCAGGGGCAGCATAGCAAAATCTGTCTATAAATGGCTTGGTTTCCTGGTCACACTATGCAGTTTTGGACTCTTTGGAAATGTGCTGCAAAGCAGAGGAGAGGCCATTTATAGATTAGATTTGACTTATAGGAGGTAAAACACTTGTTCTAATTTCCCTAGAGATATTCTGGTTTGTACTTATGAAGGGAGAAGGAGACTCTGACCCCCTGATCTTAGGAGGGAAGGGACTAGGATGAGTAAGAAGCTGATTTCTTAGCAACCACAAGATGCCCCTTTGCATCTGTTAGAAGCACCTGGACAAGACCAGTTTGAACTGATAATATGTAGACAAAATGTCTTTGGGATAGTTAATGAGGTCAAAATGTTCTCAGCGTGTCACCACGAAGATTTTCTCCAGTTCTCACAAGTACAAAGAACAAAAGCGTCTAAAAAGGGATTTTTTTTCCATTAATTTCACTGTTCATTTGATGCCTACTTGCACACTTTTACCTCCATCACATGGTCAGGCTTTAAGTTCTGCCCTGTATTGAGATACTTGATGGAGTTACTTGTGTTCTGTGTAAAGTCTTTGTCTCCTTTACACTCACCACATAAGCTACAACTGTAGCCAGGTCAAAAGCAGACAAAACCCCACCAAACCCCAAACCCAGAAAGTACTCTTCTTTTTTGAAGTAACTGCAAATGTCCTAATGCATTTGCTATGTCAATAGCAAAATAACTCAAAATATCTTCTGTAAAAATACAGAAACGGAATAGCCACCAGACCTACTTCCCTTCAGTTACCAAAATTTGGGATAAATCCTTTTGTGTGACTTAACATGCTGTATTGTCTGTCTCAAATAACTTCTCAGGCCTGAAGCTGAACTTTAGTTAAAGTTGCAGGCAAAATCTGGAATAGCTCCATTGCATACCTCTCTGGATTTACCTCTGTGTGAAACAATTGAGCATCTGGCCCTAGAAAATGTGACCCAACACATTGTCACAGCACAATCAACATAGGGGTGATATGGTGCAAGTCAGCCATCTGCTCTGTCTGAGATCATGAATTTGGCATGAAGAACACTTCACACTTCTAAAGCAATTTCCACCATGTTGGTTTCTTTTTTTTCATTTAATTTCATTATTTCATTTAATTTCTTCTTCAAATTCTCCACAATTTCACACATATCTTGGTGCTCTTTTACTTTATGCAACTAGTAATATTGCTTCTCAGGATGCATTCTCTTCCAGTGCATGCCCAGAAAGAATCTTGAAGGCATTTCGTAGCTGATACAGTGCCATACAATGCTCCCTTCTGTATATCCTGCCTTTGTTCATGGGAAGGATTTAAAGGGGTTTACATTCATAGCAGACATACAGTATTTGAAATAGCAGTGCCATTAACTAAGCTGATTTCTGAGGGTTTGTTATTAAAACAGATGTAGGCACACATGAAACACAGAGAACAAAGGGAGCATTCTACCTACCCTCTCTTAGGCAGAAACTGAGAATTTCATCACTCAAAGGCTTCCACCTTGTTGCCTGTTTTGGCCACTTGCACCTTGATTTCTGATTAGAGTCACACACTTTAAAAACCTGTGGCTTACCAGAACTCTCCATCATCCCTTGCTGCCTGAGACAGGCGTCTCTGCTCCGATGGGCTGACTGAGCGCCACTCTGCAGAGCTACAGGAAACAAAACCAAGCTTTACTACAGGGATGTGGCAATTAATTCTCCCTGGCTCAGAATGACTGACTGGACCTAACAGCAAGCTGTTCTTCTCTCACATGGGTTTTATTTGTGCAGCTTACACAGACACAGTTGTATTTAAGAGGTTTTTCTGATCCCACTGGCACTCATTTATTATTGTACCAGTTAATGCAGCCTAAAGCAGCACCAGGCCAAAGATCCGAAAGCTGCTCCAGAGTGGTCTTAATGTAAGTTATTGACATCGGGACTGGTCTCAGGTGTTTGGGTTGGAGATAACAGCGCTATTGGTAAACCTCAAGATGGTGGTAAATAAATGCTCTCCTTAAATCTGTATTCCATCTGTAGCACCAACTCCTTTTTCACTCTTGTTGCTAATTTAGGGCCAAATGTTTTTTTCAAAATTGAGTCAATAGGAACTGAATAGAATCCTTCCCCTGCACAGAGAGATTTGGTAGAGTAACTGGGACCTCAGGTTAAATCTTTGCCTCCTTTTCACTCATCCCTTCGACTCCAGCTGTGGCATATCAAAACAGAACAAAACACCTGATAAAGCTTTTCAGGAAACCTGGAAGCGCACAGCTATATTTCCAATTTGACATAATAAACTTACGGAGTAGAAGGCACCTTGTGTTGTGGTTTTTAATTCCAGCAACCACTGCAAAATGTTAATACAGGCTCCTGTATTGACCTGCAAGCCCCTCTGCATCCTGAGTTCCAGAAAGCTTCCCAAGTGCAGAGTCAGACCTCTGCTTTGCAGAGACAGCCTTTTTGATGAACAGCATAAACTGCCAGATGCCTGTCTTGATCATAATCTCTCTGTCTTTTTCAGATTTAAGAACTCAATATACATGTCAATTATCCATGTTTTTCTTCAAGATAAAGGATCTGAGCTGATGTGGACATACTTAATTTACTTCTGAGCCATGATAAGGACAGAGAAATTTAAAGTAGTCCTACAGATGATTACATGTCCCAGCAATATTAAAAGGCCAGGCAGGTTATGGTTCCTCTCCTCTGCATCTGTGTGAATAAAAAAAAAAACCTCAGTAGAAAAAGTGAAACAAAAATGAAACAACGCATATGTGCAAAAATATACTGAAAAGTGTGTGTGTTGGAGGGGAATGTAATGTTGATTTTTTACTACTTTTTTTTTTTTTTTTTACTTTTGTATTGTTTGTGCTTTGTTTACCATTAGTAGTAAACCCTGACTGGTTTTGAGGCCAATCTTCTTGTGGTTTTCCACAACTTTGGCATGGAGAGGGTCTCATTTAATGACCATATATTAAGATATTACTCCAGATGTGTTTATAAACCCCAAACAATAAACAGAGAGAGGCAAGCTATTCAGAGGGAATAAACACTCTCAGTTTCATCTTATGTTACAAGTACTACAGCAACAAGCTTGTAAATATTTAACCAAAAATATCACTCCAAATGTATAACTTTTACAATTTAGAGTGCATTAAAATTAACTTATCTCATTTATATTAATGCATGATTTCTGCTAATGTTAGGTTTTGGGGGCTAAACAACCTTGAGAGTATCCCTGCATTGCACTGCTTTGAATATGTTGAGGGGGAGATGTTGCAGGGCAGTAATACTGTTAGGTATGTGCAAACTCTTGGTTTAATTTCCCGTGGAGCAACTGGGGCTGCAGGAAGCCAGCTGTGGAGCAGAAGCTGGGATTTGGCCTTTGCAAGGCCAGTGTGTAAGGGACAGTGCACCCACTTGTCACTCCAAGGGCCGTTCCACTCCACCTGTCCCCACGGGTTCCTTATCCTTATGAGCTGCACTTGTCGGCCCCTATAGCTCACCTAGGGAAGAGGCAAATAGAGAAAATTTCAGGTGCCAGGATCTAAGGAGCAAGGCTTCTCCTAAGTGTGCAGAGGCTGGTGTTAACAGCTGGGCAAAAGGTGCAGAATGCCACAGGAGAAGTGGGAGGGAAAGTTGGATGGGAATTTGGGCAACTTCCCCAGGATAACTTCCCCCATCACCTGAGGCTGAGGGGACACTTCCCTATCTTTTCCCCAGGTGTCCCCTCACCCCGTGCTGCTGGACATACCTCATCAATGCCAGTCACAGAGTAAGCATGGCCCTTCACAAGGCCAAACGGGGTTCGGGCTTCTGACTCGGCAGCACTGCTGGTCTGGAATAGGGGAAAAAAAGTGAATGAACCTCTCTCTTCAGAGTGAGATTACTAGTGGTGCCACCTGGTCCCTTCCAAGCACAGACTAGCCAGTGGCTAGGCCATACTACAAACAGGAAACTTGTCTTTCTGCTCAACCATGGTGTAATGGTCCCCTTTGGGAAAAAAATATGGAGGGGTTTAAGTGTTGTTCACTCAGAGCAAAAATGAGGTGGTTCCTGGGTGGAATTCCTCCTCTGCCCCTGTGATTTTGTTCCAGCACCACCTACATTTCCAGGATCTCAGTCTTAACTCTCAGACTGAGATCAGGTATTCACATGGTCTCATTTCTTGTAAAAAGACTTTGATGGACAGTGATAGTGATGAAGGGTCCCATCAGCCAGCTGAGTATCACACTGCCTAGTTCAATAAAAATTTAACTAGTCTTTGCAAGCAGCAAACTTCATCAGGAGAAAAAGTGAAACTCAAACCAGAAAATATGGAACCCCAAAGTTGAGGGCACCAAGAAACTGAGACCCCATTTCTTACTTACATCAATAGAGCAGCCCACCATTGAGCATCTTTTCAGGGCTTTTTCTAGGATTTCATAGAAATTGTCAGGAGCCGCCTTAACATCATACATTTCTCCTATACCCCCAGTGAAATCCTCCATGGCCTCTATCGTACTGCCACCCTTCAGAGACTCGTAGCTGCCATTCAACCTGGAAAACACATGCTGACTGTGAGAATTGCTTTCAAGATATCCATTTTTGAGAGCTTTCTCACACGTGTCGAATTTCAGCAATAGCACTGAAGTCAAAATAAGTACCCCAGGGAGTACCCAAGCAGTAGTATCAGGGTCATTCTTCTTTCCTTTTTAGTTGCATTTTTAATTCATCCATTTCTCCATATCTTTAAAGCCTGGGGGTGTTCTTTCTTTAGTGCCAGTTGTCAGGCTGGCAAGGGCAGCAGCAAATGCTAGAAGCTGCTCACTAGAATTGTGAATACCATATGAACAAACTGTGAATAATGTATGTACAAGTAGCAAATGATGTATGCACAGTGGGACTTACTTGGCATAGGCTTTCTCTAGCAAGGCACTCCAAAATTCATTGAGTTCAGCTGAGTGCAAGAAAACCAGCCGGCCCTTGAAGGTGGGTAATCGGTCATCAATCACGACATCCAGCCACTCGTTGTGCTGCCAGAACTGTTTAGAAAGGACGGTGCATGAGTTTGCTGACAGCACAGCATTTCCTGAGAGCAGGATTCTGGTGTCCCAGCATTTCTAATTGTAAGTTAGTGACAATCATAGGCTTGATTAGAAGGCATGTAAATTGCCTGTTCCC
The DNA here is from genome assembly GCA_013400275.1 of Rhadina sibilatrix. Classification (NCBI taxonomy): domain Eukaryota; kingdom Metazoa; phylum Chordata; class Aves; order Passeriformes; family Phylloscopidae; genus Rhadina; species Rhadina sibilatrix. The sequence goes on from VWYO01008368.1 coordinate 998,540, forward strand.
ATTCTGCCATGCAAGGCTGCTCTCTAGAAAGGGTGATCTGTCTTAAGGAAACACCAAGACTAAATGTGTAGACCTGTACTGTAGCTCCTTGTCTGGATAATGTCACTCATGTAGCTACACAAGTGTTCACCACATAATTCAAGACTCCTTTAGGACACACATATGTTACAGATCTCAGCTCAACTCCATTAAGGACTTATATCCTAAGTGAGGTGTGTGTGCCCAGGAAAATGTGAAATGATTTCTAAAGCCATATATCTGTTCACAAAACAGGAGTGGCTGTGTTTGTCCCTGTACGAGGCTGACGTAGCCCTCTAGTTTGTTTCTCAAAACATGAACAGTGTAAGCTCAGCAATCCTACTTTTTTCAGTGTCTCCTCTGCAGTACCTGGCAACCTCACTACAAAATAGGCCATGAAATGTAATGACAGAGATGTGTTCATTCTGTGACAGATGTCCATCTTACCTGGAAGTGAAATATTCCTGCATAATCTGGCCCAAAATTTTGATCCAGCGGCACAACTCTTGCTAGTGTTTTTTCATTCAGTGTGAGAGAAGCAATGGCTGCTAATAGCCAGCAGTCACCTGTGGATTGAGAAGGGGAAAAGAGAAAAAAAAGGGGCCAGAGGAGATGTTATGACAGTTAGCTGCCACTTCTCCTGAAATTCAAAAAACAGCCTGCGTGTTCCCAGAGAGGGTGTCCCTGCCACAGGGCAGACTATGCTTCAGTCTGGAGGTGCTGGTAGACAAAAGACTCCCTTGGGCTCTCAGTACCCTTGAGTGAAGATCCTTCCCCAATCCTGAATCCCACTGCACCAAGATGGACCCTGGCAGGGATGGGAAGGAGTTATCCAAGAGGTAGCTGTGGGCCAGGTGAGCCTGGGCAGGGCCTCCAGCTCCACTGCTCCCACCAGTTCAGGAGGGACACCATCCCCTCCTGTGTGAGGGCACTGCTGCTGCTCCTCACAGTGTGTAGACATGAACACATTGGCCCAGGGGGAATCACTCACCAAGATCCCCTTGACAAATGTCAGTTCTGGTGGCTCCTCCAAGGATAAACTTGGGGTCTTTGACAATGTCCTGCAACAGTGGGACAGAGAAATTACTTAGAATGTGCCAGGAAAATATCACCATCACTCTGAACCAGACTTGCAGCAGTGCTGACAAACCCTGTGTGCCACACAAGCTGCATTATCCTGTAGCAGTGTTGCCACCACAAAGAACAAGATGGGGAATCCTTGCTAATTAATTACAGTGTAGAGCAATTAAAGAATCAACTATCCTCATTTTTTTTTCATAATTACTTGGCTGCTAATGAAAGGCTAGCATTCTTTATTCATCTGTAGGCAATTGTTAAAATATCATAGCACAAACTCATCCAGAAGATTGATGTCAGGTTGCAACCCCTGTTAACAGGGCTTTTTGTTTGCTTGCTTTCCTCCAGTGGCTAAAAAACCAATAAAATTGGCAATTTACTTTTAACTGAACTAGTAATCCTTTTATTTACTTGCATGTAAATACCTGGAACATAAGGGTCTGACAACCATGAGACCATTTCCTCCTCAAAAAAAACCCCAAACATAGACAGTTTCAGTCCTGTTAATTTTTAGGAGGCGCTAACACTACCTACCCCATGTGGTCAGAGGGAATGGTGCTCATGGTGGCATTACTGCAGTTCTCAAGCATTCATTAGACTGGTTTAGTTCAATAACTAGCACCATGACTGGACAGAAAAATTACAGTGATAAACCAATAAGTGAGAGGAGGAACTCCTCCTCTCTTCTCCTCTCTCACGAACTGTATATTGAATGAAATTGATTGAATGGCATGGAAGGGGAAGAGGAGAGTATCTAATATGTTACTGGAGCAATATGTGTGTAGTTAATCAGACTGCCCTGATACATTATTGCAGACCCTGTGGCATGAAGCAGATCCTTCTAAGTGGCAAATGAAACAAATTAATGGGGAGGGCGGGGGAAATAGAAGATTCAGTCATTTAATCCCTGCGTTTGCCTAGATTAAATTGGGTTGCTTTGTGTTCATATCACTGCATTTTCTCATACCATAGAGCAGAATATTGATAGTTTTGTTCAGCTTCCTGCCCTTATTGCTGAGGCACCTGCTGCTGGCCACTGCTGGAGCCAGGGCACTCCCCTTGGTGAAGCAGCACTGCAGCTGCAGAGCTCCCCCTGCAGAGTCAATATTCCGGAGGAAGCTGGTTTGCATATATTTTGTTTGCCTTTGCTGGGGAGGAGGTGGTGGCCAGGTTGTGCCTCAGCCACAGGTGCCCGGGGAGGAAGTACCACAGAACACCACATCCCCAGAGTGTGGAGCAAAGGGAAATCAAACAGCAGCTCCTCCTTACCTGGCCCACCTGCTTGTTAAATACACTCAGTCTTGTTGGGACTGGGCATGAACAATAAAACCACAGCTCATTGCCTCTAGACATTGATATAGCAATGGCTGGTAAAGTAGCTGATCTTCAACAACACACTTTGTTTTAGCACCATTACTCTCAGGAGATGTAATTCGCATTGTAACTAATGCATTTAGCTGTTACCAAGAAGCCCTGTGTGTTAGAAGGGACAAGATAAAAAATCTTTCCACTTACATGGGTTTGATTCATGACTCATTGTTTATTATACATCTCTGTAACTCACATATGGAAAAATGTTTTCAGCCTCCTATGTCTAAAGCAATCAAAAATGATTTTTAAAATATCAATAAAAAGGAATTGAAAGGTTGTTGACTGGACTTGTGCCACACCCTCTGCTGCACAGAAGAAAACATACTCTACAGTTTTTGAGTGATAGTTGCAAAAATAATATTAATTTTAAAAGGACTTTCAGATGATACAATAATATATCAGGACTTTCAGCATGTTAAAGGACAAAATCCAGCATTCACACACAGCAGAGAGTAATTTAAGGATTCACCTGCACAAGGATATTACCTAGAAGTAGGAACATGCAGTCTTCAGGGAGATGAAACACAGTGACCCGTGACTGTCCTGATGTTGCATTAAAGCTGTGTTTCTTTAAACCCAAAAGAAAGCAGATTGCATCCCTGTGCCTGTCTAGCTCTGGTAGAGGGGGTGCATAGAGACCTAAAACATGCTGGGAGTGAGACGGTTTAGGTGGTTTCTGTGATTACATTTCTCCACCTGGTCCCAACCTGTCATACTGGTTGTCCTTGGCTGTTCATACTAGGAATATTTCTTTCTTACTTCCTGCTGTAGACCATAGACTCATTTTGACATGGGCAAGACCCATTTGTCTTTCCTTTTTTGGGTTGGGTTTTTTCATTCAACTTATATGTTTAGCTTTCCCTGACACTGAGCTGTGCAGGGGAGGGGAGGGGAAGGGAGGGGAGGGGAGTCTTCTATTCTTCAGATTGTTCTAAAATTTTGAAAGAGGACAGTTGGAATTTGTAATTAAAAAGGATTGCTAAACAAAATCACTAAATGTCTTTCTGAATCTTGGAGCATTTCACTTATGTAGAAAGTCAGATATTCATCTGACTGCAGATCCATGTAGCTCACTGATTGCAGTGGGAGATTTACAGATTACTGCTCGCTGAAGGTCTTTCTCCTGCTGCTACAAACATGCATATATGCAGATATATGCATGTCGAAGTAATGAGAAAGCCTTCTCTACTCTCATTACTAAAGATTAAACTCTAACAGATTGTAAATCAGAAGATTTAGATTATTTGTCCCTGCAATTACTCTCATGTATTGTGGTACACTTCATCCAAGCTACTGTGAAATACTGGTGGGAGAGGCAGTAAAAACCAGTCACCAAGAAAAGGAGTTGGAATATAGATACCCAGCACAGAGGCCATGTTTTTGTGCTCAGCCTCTCCAGCTGTGGCAATTCACCTGGCACATGCTCCAGGCCCATGTTCCCTTTGCAAAGTAAAATGTGTTAAATTGAAATTGTTACAGCACCTCTATTTTGTTGCTGCTCCTGATGGATAGTAGTGATGAAACGCATTTAACTTAAATGCTGAGGAGCCAGAGCAGAGCATAACTAATACCCTGTCCTTACACATCGCCTCAGCCTCCCCTGAGTTTTATTTCTCACAGTGCAGCTCACAAAAGTGCGTGGGGGGTACTGGAGTGTAAAGGCAGATGCCATTTGAGGTAACTTACTCATCCTGGAAGTGTTTCCAGTTCAGCACACAAAGATCCTGAAGATAACAGACCATTCTCCACTGCCCCTGTGTACCATACACAAGGGCACACCAGCTCTCAACCATTCCTGGTCACATCTTACACCAAATTTTAACTTTTCTGAAGCTGTACAAAGACAAACTAGCGCCCAAGAGCTGGGCAAAGGAAAACCATTCTATATGATTTAGTGTCACAGCCACGTGCATTTTTGATGCCTCACAGCACTCTAGAGTCACCACACCTGGAACATTTCAGCCTCATATCCCTCTCCTGTGCTGGGAGAGCAGCCCCACAGGCCATCTGGGTTTTTGGAGCACAGGCAGCAGTGCCTGTGGGGGCTGCACTTAGCATGTGTAGGGATCTCCAATTTTTTTTCATAACTGAAACTTGTCCAGGAGTAACAGCTTTAATTCTGCTCTGTATTAGCCCTATGTTAGCTACTAGATGCTGAGGCACTGAATGCTTATCACTGTGAATTAAAATAATTTAAACCTTTCTTTAAGTTTACTTTGTTCTTTCTCTCCCTTGATATCACTATCACCAGGGAAGAGATTTTATAAAGGAAGCTTTCAGACTATAAAAAAACCCAACCAACCAACCCAGAATAAACATCAGTCATTAGCAAAGAAATGCAATATTGCCACATTTTCGCTGTGGTTATTAGTTACAGAGTGGAGAGGGGAGAAGGAACCTGGAGTGATGCTGGGTTTATGATCTGAGAGCATGTGACTGGTGCAGCTTCAGGCTCCCACTGTGTTATTAATGACTCTTATGCAAGATGCATTAAGAGATACTCACTGAGCCCTTGGCTACTGCTGAATGGCTCAGTAACCACGGCATGCATTTGTAATCTCTCAGTGTTCCCTGATGGAAGTAAGCAAGTAAGTGTAAGGCTCTTGTACTCTAAAAGTTAAAAGGCTTGAATTTTTGAAGTTTATCTTAACTATGAATTTCCTACATTAACAACACTCAATTTTACGCAGTTAGAACATTATCATAATGCATTTTACCCTTAATTCCCTGCATGGTCTCTTATTTTCATCTTTTGTCTGGCAATAATATAAGAGAGAAGCTGGTTACGAGTTCTTTATGCATGCCCACAAATAGATATGCAGAAGTGTGTCTGTACAACAAGCTACACCTGGAACATGGTGTGAAGCCTCCAGCCTTCTCATCCTGCAGCTTGATCTCTTTGTGGGTGGCATCCCAGCCCTGAGCCACTGCTCCTGAGGCGGGAAGGGTTTCCCCCCACATTTCATCTCCACATCTCCCGGAACACTCCACGTATTTGGTGCAACCCCGAAGCACAGCGGTGCCTGTCTTGGGGGAGGACGGGAGGAACGGACACAATGGCATACTCACCCCAGGCCTCTTCCAGACGAAGGGAATGGGTGGGTTTTCACTGAAGAAGAGAGACGAGTTGCAGGCGGGAAAGTCGGAGTCCTCAAAGAGGACGCCGCTGCGCAGGCACTCCTGCCTCAGCTGCTCGTAGCCCTTGCCCGAGCTGTGGGTGGCACGGGCAGCCCCGGGATGCGCAGCCGGCCGCGGCTTGGAGTCCTGGTACAGGTAGGGCATGTCTGCCCCACACCTGTCCGAGAGAGCCCGGCGAGACAAGGATCGGCTGGTGACGGGGGCAGAATGAGGGGGAGGACAGGTGGGGAAAGAGAGGGGAGCAAGAATACCTCGCGTGCCTTGTGAAGGAAAAGGGGGCAGAAAGGACTCTGTGGTGGGGGAGCCTGCAATATCCTCCAGCCCTCTTCCGTGTCACTTCCTTGAGCTGCTGCTGAGTGAGACTGACCTCCCGGCTGCTCTGCCCAGCACCAGAGACAAACACCCTGAAAGCAAACAGGGAGGGAGGGCGGCCGGTCCCGAGCACCCTGGGAGCGGCCCGGAGCTGCCCTGTCCTCCCCCGCGGCTGCCGGGCGGGGAAGGGTGTGCGCGGCTCCGCAGCGCTCCACACCCGGCACGGCCCGGCAGGGAGGCCGCCACGGCCGGGGATGCCCTCCAGGTATGCGGAACCCAGCCAGGGCCACGGAGGTGGGCCTTGGGAGAGAAACCGGAGCCCGCGGCGGGCTGCAGCCTGGCTCTCGCAGGTGCTGTCCCCGCCGGACCTCATGAGGGACGGGCAGCAGGGCCAAGGGATGGCTATGGCTGCTCTGCTGGCCTGGGCGCAGGGCAAGGGCTGGGTGTGCACAGGACGGGTGTGCAAAGCTAGCGGGGAGGGCTTGGAGCAGGACGCATCCTGGGCAAACACAGGAAAAGCATTAGGAAATGTTATCCTGAGGAGGGATTCTGGTGGGCCACACGCTGAAGGAGTTCTGCGTACACTGAATCACGTGATTTTAAAAAAGCAATTACATACATTCTTGTCACCGATTTTCAGGTTTCATGACATGTTCGTCTGACCACTGGTGAAGGGTCTTAGAGCACAAGTCTTATGAGGAGCAGCTGAGGGAGCTGGGATTGTTTAGCCTGGAGAAGAGGAAGCTGAGAGGGGACCTTATTGCTCTCTACAACCATCTGAAAGGAGGGTGTAGCCAGGTGAGGGGTTGGGCTCCTCTCCCAAGTAACAAGCAGTAGAGCAAGAGGAAATGGCCTCAAGCTGCACCGGGGTGGTTTAATATTAGATATTCAGAAAAAAATCTTCATGGACAGTGTTGTCAAGCACTGGAACAGTCTGCCCATGGAAGTGGTGGTGTCACCATCCCTGGGGATATTTAAAAGACCTGCAAATGCTGTGCTCAGGGATGTGGTTTAGTAGTGGACTTGGCAGTGCTTGGTTGGTGGTTGGACTCGATGATCTTTTAAGTCTTTTCCAATCTAAATGATTCTGTGATTTTTCTAGTTACCAGCATTTTCTAGTTACTTGCACCATTGTGTCTCACACTGGACCGTAAAAGACTGTGTTGGCGAGAATGCCAGGCAATGCACCATGGATGCACTGAAGGAATAACACTCAGAGCCAGACACGGATATTCCTCTATGCTTGGAAAGGGAGGAGATGCTACTCTCTTGGAACAAATTACAGCTCGTGCAGTATAAAACACACCCCTGAGTACAAACAGAGCTCAGCCTCCCCGTGCTTTAATTGGCCCTTTGGTGGACCAGTTTAGCTTGCTGCCAAGAGATGATTTATGGAGAGCAATTAGGTGAAACAGAATTCATTCCTTTCTGTTCTGCTATTTTTCACAGCAGTGCTGGGTGGAAAGCTTTCTTTTTCAGAACATATATTCCCATCTTTATTCTCCATAATTGCATCCATTGTTGATGTCTGCAGGCTCCCTGCTGAGACTGAGTTCCCATTGTGCAAATATATGGATACTGTCCAAATGTGTGAGAAGAGGCAGGCCTGGTGCTCCAAGCGTGACCATTGTTTGACCAAACTTTAGGTTTATAGAGTAGAGTCCAAGTTACTCAGTCAGCTTTTTCTACAGCCAGTAAGAAGATCAAAATCTCCAGAAAGTGACTCACCTTTTACTCATCCCTAAGATCCCTCCAGAGATGACTGTGTCCTTCATTTGCCTCTAGACAGACCCTTGTGGACTAGCTTAGGGTAGATGCCCAGATTAAATGCATACAGTCGAGTGAGGGGAACCCCAGACAACCCAGATAAGGCAGGTAAAAGGCGTTTCAGTGCCAACACAAGCCCAGAGATGTGAAATACCCAAAATCTCGTATTCAACCAGCAGCAAACCCAGGAACTTTATCCACGACACTTCTGTGTGGGCCAAGGCACATTCTCATACACCGGAGTAACATGTTGGCTGGGGAAGAAGACATTCAGTGCCCTAGACATACAGACAGCACACCTGCTATGTTCCAAGGAGAGTAACCATGTATCACTTCAGGAAATTTCTTCTTTTCAGAGTTTAGCTGCAGATGAAAATGTGTGGGCTGTGAGCTCTGCGGGTGCTTGTCCTGCTGCAGGGAAGTGCATGCAGATTCTCTCCTATGTGAACATTCTGGTGTGCAATAAGAGAATTTTCATGCTGTAGTCTTTCTCCCAGAGGGCAGGGACAGCCTTTCCCTCTCCTCACCTTGCTGCTTCATGTCGTGACACTGCAGGAAAACTCCTGTCACTGCGATTTCAGCCTCGGTGTCAAGACACTAAAAGTGCACAGGAGAAACGGTGTCTGGGAAGTGCGGGTGGAAAAATGAGGAATGAGCAGAAAACATATACAAAATATCTCAGTTCTCATGAAATTACAATACCTTGCCCAACATATGTTAAGAATCATGGCTTCATCTCTTGAAGGTCAGAAACAAACAAATCTATGTATCACCTACATGCTTACCTTAGTCCAGTTTTAAAAGGGGCTAAGCAATTTTGCTCTTTTACCATGAAATCCCCTTTTGAAACCAGTGAAGAGTATTTCTCCCCTTAGATGACTTGTTAGTCCTGCCACTTGGTGCTCTCTGTAGATATTCAGGGTGGGAGGATGTCCTGGGTTGTAGAGCCAAATATGTGTATTCTATTTTCATCTGTGGGAGAGAGGCCTGACACCTTCGATAATGGGCCATTAGCACCCCCCCAGGCTATACCCCCGCCCCCAGAGCGGTGCATCTGCATTTCCATCACCCTATTGTGAGATGCATCACATGCCCCTGGCAGTGGGGTGGGGGCAGGCAGTTTCTACCTGGTATAAACTGAGACAGAGGAACTGGAAAGCTGCTAGCTTCACCTGGTTTTNTTGGCGGGTGGGAGTTACATTCTCCATTCTCAGGGAAACTCCAGTTTCCCTGGTAGATACCTGTCATTCCAAACCAAGACAGAGGAAAATGCAACATGTCCTGTGGTAATCTGTTATGGACAGACAGCAGCAACACCATCCTGCTTGCTCAGGAGAGTGGCCAGCAGGATTTGAGCCACTGACCTAGAACACCTTTGCTCCTTAGGTGTCCTGGCTCAGTGAGTAAAAGCAGGATGTATTTTAACACTCCCTGGAACAGCAGGTGAACACATTCGACACACCAGCTTGTATACATTTCCATCTGGCACGCTGTCACAGCACGCATGTTGTGACATTTCAGCAACACAAGACAGTATTAATACCAAAGTCTTGTCACACTGAGTAATAAAGTCCTTCCTCTGGGATTCCACTGTCTCAGGGACTGTGGGTTTGCAGCCCACCGAGCCTCTCCCAGCAGGGGGGATAGTGCAGGTCTGTCCTTGTTCCGTGCAGGCAGTGAGTGAGTGCCTGCCAGCGTGTGAAAGCACTGCTGGCTGAGAGAGCTGTCAGATCAAATGCAATTAATTCCTAGTGAGACTGCTCTGGACACCATTAGGCTCCTGCAGACTGCAGAGATCTCTCTCCAAGCCACATGACCAGGCAAGATTTCAAGGTGACAGCATAACAGCATGAGTGATGTACAAGCTGCAACATATGTTAGAGCTTAACAACGTTTTCTCCAGGTACCGTCATTAAATGCCTGTTCCTGAAATATCAGAAGTTTTATCCATTACCTTCAGCCATGGGAACAAAGCACTCAGGGAGTGTGAACACTGTAATTGCAGCTGCCCACAGGCACTGCCCTCCTGCTGAGCCACACTGCTCATCCCACAACACCAGCAGAAGAGGCCAGATGGGAATTGTGCAGAAGAAGCAGTGGCTCTGGCAGAGGGTGAGCCATACTTTGCCAAGAGCAGGGTCTCAGGGACACTTACTGCTAGTACGAACAGTGTAATTTCTGTCTGCTATTGGGTCAGACTTCCTTGGACTTCTTATTTTCTTCAACAAAGCAGAACACCCGATTTGGTTTTCTGTGGTTTGAACACTTTTTACTCTAGAAGAGACTCTTATTCACTTTGCTGCATAATTCATGGGATAGAAGGTGACACAAAAGCTTGATGTAGGAAACTATGGTTCCCACTTCTTGGCCTCCTTGCTTAGCATCATGCTACAGCTCTGGCTTTCATCCCCTGCTGTTCAGCATTTGGCATGTGCTTTTCCTGAGTCTCACTTATGTAATTCCTTCCCCATAAACATCAGGTAGACGCTGGTGATTCACGATTTAAAGTTGGTTATTCAAATGACAGCAGTTTGACTAAGTCTTTCATAACACTGTTGTCATTACACCTCCTGCCCTGTCAATGGTTTAACATTGAAGGGTTTATTCATAGCCTTTGGCCTGACTGACCCCATGTTCTCCAGTACTTGTTGCCTGCTTGTTAAGCCCCTTCAATGTCATCTGACCTTCTCTAAGGGACTGGTTTAGGCTGGAATATTTAATTTTTGTGCTCTTTCTCCAGATGTTTGAGAGAAATGACTGGTTTTGTCTAGGTCCCTTTATCGTTCTCCCTGTATTTGCAAAGATTTAAGGGGAGATGTTATGTGGACTGAGGTACCACTTGTGAAACTCAGCAGCTCTCTGTCCTTGCTTCTCCAGATCTGTATGAAGTTACATAAAACATCTTTGTTCTGTCTCTGAGATTAGTCTCATTTCATACTGCCTGGCACCCTCTGAACCTTGCCTTGATTTGAATCCAAATGCCACAGTCACAGTCACATGAAACCACGCTGTTTCTGATACTTTCCATTACTTTGGCTCAATGCAGCGCATGGACTTTTGCCCAGTGGCTTGCAGCCTGGCAGGCTTTCTACATGCTCCTGCACACATCTTTGCTAACTGGGGACATCTTCTATTGCTCCAACAACAGCTGAGACCAGATAAAATTAAGCCTAGCTTGGGGCTGTTTTCTTAAGGAATTTTGTGTTGCCTTCTGGCAATAAAATAAATTAATACACCCTTTCTCTGGAGAAGATGTGGCTTGCTACAGAGGGGCTGGAGTATCACTCTCTCCTGCATTTCCAGGCAGAAGTGAGACAGAGGGAAGAAAGTTGAGACAGGACAGTTTTAGGGGTTCTGCAAGACAGTCTGAGGACTGGAAAGCCCTGCAAAAATGTTGTGGGCAGCCTAGTGAAAGAGGCTAGAGAGCAATGAGGAGTACAGAAAACAAAGGGGAGGGTTTAAAGAAGTGCCCTTTGAAAATTTTGCTGATTAAGGGGAAAAAATACCTTGGGGGAATTGTAGGATATCAAAATCTCATTCAAGGGAGGATCCTAAAATAACAGTGAATATAAGAACTCTGGTCTCTTTCACTACGCTGTGCAAAAGCAGTAGGTTCTGCTAGAGAGGCATCAGTGTGGTTTCAGGGCTAATGTGTGCTCACACCACCTGCAGCTTTGCTGTCACTGCCCACTGCTGTGGCTGGCTATGAAATGCTGGTGTGGCCCAGCCCCTTTGCAGGGCCGAGGGCAGGGGTGTGCTGAGCTGTCACCCTGAGGGAGGTGACTCCATGAGGTGACTCCCCCACCACAGTCACCTTGCCCAGGTTACCCTGATGCTGACAGCACTGCAGTGCCAGGAGGCAGCTCTGCTGCTCTGTCTGTCCCCTTTTTGCTTGGCCTCGCTGATGGGCTACCACCCCTTTTACACACCCAGAAATGTGAAACATTTTTTGTGTGCTTGGGTAAGTGAGGACAACATTATCTGTGCTGGCAGCTGAAGTATCATCATTAGACAGCCATCTAAGTGCTTTACCCAGCCAAACAGCACAGCTTTCTGAGCTGTTGTTCCAGGCTTTTGTCAGAGCTGAGCACACAATGCTGCATTAATTCATCACTTTGGGGGAGCAGCAGTTTTACAAACAAAAGAGGGCTTTTAAGATTATTTTTATTCTTTTTCTTAGGAGTGTGAAACACCAAGTGGCAGTACGGGAGAGGAGCCAAGTTGCAGTATGTCTTCAGCTCCCTGAGTCAGAGGCAGTCCCTAAGGGAGCTCAGCTTTTTCTGGAAGTAATAGAATAGCTCCAAGAGCACTCACTGACATTTTTTTCTTCTTCTTCTTCTTTTTTTTTTTTTTTTTTCTTCTTCTTTTTTCTTTAATGAGAGGAGTTATGGTTTTCAAAGGCTTTCATCAGGGTTTGTTGCCAGAAGGTAATCTTAATCCTTTTTTTCATCATGAATATTCTGGGCTCAATAATACTGTTCCTCTGATTTATCCCTCAAGCAGTAAGCTAAATTGTTATTTCATGTTTTTACAGTTAGAACAGAAAAGGTGGAAAAATAAAGCAAAGTAAAAATAAAAATGAACCCAAAACTGCAGCATTTAAGCCTTTGCTTAAAAATCATCCAGTAGAAACAAAAGAGCAGGAAATTTTGATCTGCCTGGAGATTGACTTTTGCCACTCTATTGAAACCCCAGAAACTTTAAGTTATGAGCTCTTTCAATATTTCCTGTAGAAAAGAATGAATAAAAAAACTTACTGGATATAAATTCAACTTTCCCTTCCTCTTGCCTCCAGAATGACTGGTTTACCAAAGGGCAGTAAGGTAATAACATTTCCAAATGTTCCTCCTGGCCGTGCCAGCCCCGGCCTCGCCGAGAGCAGCGATGCGGCGGAGCCTCCGCACGGCGGCAGCTTCGGATAAGGAGACAGGGAAGGGATTTGCCGCGGTCCTGTGGCCCCGGCATCAGAGCCGGGATCAGCGCCGGGAGGCACACTGCTCCCCCTTCCCGGCAGACTTCAGATTTGCCAACACTTCCATGCCGCCGCTGCCCGGGGGAGTTGGTTCCCAGTTCTGCGTGGAACGGCTGGAGCTGGCGCTGAAGGAGTGGTGGGTCTGTTTAGCACCCCGAGCAGGGAGATCCTGCCCGGCTTCTGAAAACTGGGCAGCCCTAATGCTGCCCGGCTCGGCATGTCTGCTTTCCAGCAGGATGCGAAAGCAGGAGAGAGTCCGGTGCAGCCGAACCCTCGTTAGTTGTGCACCCCTCAAATGAACGCCAAACTGAAAGCTCCGCCCTTTTCTCAGGTCACAAAAGGGTCTGTAGGTTGCATTAGGAGCACTGAAAATTGCGGCTGCTGTCCCAAGAGAGTTGCAGTTTTGTCCCTGTAGCTGGTTGAGTGGGAGCTGCTGGGGGTCCAGAAGATGGAAAAAACCCGTCATGCCTGCAGTGAGGAAGGAGCCAGTCGATTTCTCACTAATGAACTGCACAAACTGCATAGGATTAAAAACATTCCTTGAGTGAGGCAGGAGACCAACACAGACAGTCTGCTCAGAGGAACCCCAAATAGTGCCCAAAAGAGCAGAGTCTTGCTGACTGCAACTATTTGCCCACCCAGGCAGAGGAGCAGGAGGAGGGGTGGAGACGTCATGAGAGAGGGAAAAGATAAAGGAGAATCTGAGTTTGTGCAGGGAACATGGATATCTCATCTTCCAGAGTTCTTTCTGTGGCTATGTTTTGAATTTCCAGGCTAGGAGACAATAACTACTGTGCATAGTACCCTGTGGACAATTTGGCTGGGGTACAAAAATTACAACCAGACTTTTCAAACCTCAGTAGTGACAGGAAAAGATCATCCATCAGAGATATCACTTAGGACATCCTCAGGGAGTAAATCACAACTGAGTTTATTGCAGCACCCTTGCAATACTGAGGGCAGCCAGACGTTTGGTGGCGGAGGCTTTTGGAGCTGAATATTTTGGTATTTCCCAGACAGTGGTCACCTGGCTGCTTCCCTTGCTCAGTTTTAGTAACAGCTTGAAGACTTCAGTGGCTGACCCAACTGGCAAATATTGGGACAGTGCAAAATCCCTCCCTGACACAAAGGCATCTGCCAGAGTTCTGATAACAAAGCTGGCACCAACTCTTTCAGGCTGGCATTTTGCTGTGCTGATGCTGCCATCCCTGCTGCTCTGCCTTATCTACAGGTCTGTATGAAGATAGAGTGTGATCAAAAAGGTAAACACGCTGGGCTGGGAGTAGAAAAACCTGGATGTTTGTGCTTGAGATGTTGCCAACCTATTGCACGACTGAAGGTGATTCATGTCACCTCTTTGTGTCCACTTTCACTCCCAGGACAGGCTGCTCTGTCCTGGCTGCTTTAGTCTGGGATTGTCTCTTGCTCCTCACAGGCACAGCATGTGCCACAGCAAAGGACATCAAATCAATTATACGTTGCTGATGTAACTGTTAGCCTGCAAACTATTTTGAGACCCTCAAGGAAGGAGGTTTTCTCTGACAATGCACATAGTGGGTTGGCAGTCATACCTCTGTGTGCATGTGCAGGCTGTGCACAGATCATTCTTAAAATGCTCTTAAAAACTGCATCTTCCACTGGGACAGATAAAAAATAGGGCTATGAAAATTCGAAGTAATCTTTACTGTCAGGGCCTGCAAACGCAAGCTGTGACAAACCAAATGTAATTTCAGGCTTGAATATGTACTAGAGGTAATACAAGCTTTCTTGAGGAGCTGAAGGAGATGGCAAGATGATGATGCTCCTTCCTCCAACAGGGAGGATTTGTGGCACTACCAGGGCAAGGAGAGGCCCAGCAGCTGGCTCAGCCAGAGCACCTCTCCTGTGGGGAGGGAGCACTGTGCCACACCAGCCCTTGCACCTGAGTCAGCTCTCAGTCTGCCCTCTCATCATGTGCATTTTGGCATCATCCAGGCAGACACGCTGTTTCCTTCCACTCCAGCACAGGAATGGCACACGTGATCCTTGGGGTTTATGGGAGTCAAGTTACCAAGTTTTCCATTGCTCCTTGCTGTGAGAACCCATGGCAGAGGCAGGATAATCCCTCTCTTTCATCATCTGTACTTTGAATGTTATTATTGAAAAGCATTTTTGCAATCCTCTTTACACAAAAAATTGGGCAAGCTGACTACATCCCTCATGCTCACCAGAAGCTTTCACAGAAAAGTGGTTCCAAGCCAGCATGGGCAGAGGTCAGGCATACAGAGAAAACACAGGAAAAATCACATGCTAATCTATTCCTGTTTTAGTAAAAAAGCTAAAAAACTATTACTTTGCACTGCATTTCCCCACCAGAAATAGCAAAAATAAACAAATAAAATGAGGCCCATGGCAGCTGGACACAATTCTTACAGAATTGGGGGAAAATTGGTTTACGGAAGTACAGAAACTCACCTGACACATTGCCAGAGTGGTACTCCTTTTATACTTATTCACTCTGGAAAAAGTCACCAAATACTTTGTGTGCAGCTGAAGTTAGAACAGAGCCCATAGGTCTGGCAGGAGACAGAGACACGTTTTAGACCCCAATGCAGTAACTCTGCCGCAGTTAGTAAACATACCCTGATTAAAACAGAAAAAAATCCTGAAACATGGCTAATTAATACTAGGAGTCTACCCACAGTTTTTGAAAATTGTTCATATTTTCCAGGGTTTATGTTGATTTTGAACAGATAGCAGCATATTCCTAAATGCTCTGTGCAGAGGAACAATGCTAAGGCTGAGGGTGGGGTTTGCTGAGTGCAGTGTTTCATTAGTATAGCTCTACTTCAAAGAGTGTTTTCAGTCTATGCTGCAAAATGAGCCAGCATAGGCTGGCCTCAGCTCAGACATCTCTATTTCCACAGCAAATTGAAGACAATCCCGTGGAGAGAAGCATGAGAGATACTGGAACAAGCAAAATTCATGACAGCTGTCTGTCTGGGGATTTCCTGAGTTAGCAGTCACACCTGGACCATCATATTCTGCAGAGGCCAATGACCACGCCCTCTGTTTTTCATATAATCTCTTTTTGTACCAAGACCTTTGGTCTCAGCAGCATCCTGTGGCAGTGTCTCCTGCAGTTCAGGTGTGCAAAAGAGTTCTTCCTTTATATTTGTTGCCTGATAATTTTACCAGGAATGCACTGATTCTGGCAATACTACAAAAGAGTGATTCAAGACTTTGTGTTTACTTTCAGCATTTTTTTAGTGTTCTTCCCATACCGGTGGATTCTCTTCCAAATTGTTCTCTGCAGGCACTCTACTGCTCTACAAAGTTTTTTTTCTTGGATGTCTCACAAACAATCATTCTTCCATTCCTTATCACCGTCCTTATTCCTTATTCCATTCTCCGTCCTTATCACCGACTGCCACACCTGGGGTGACCACTGCAGCAGCCAATGAAGCAGTATTCCTCAATCTTTCTTTTGTCAGATTCTCTCTACCCAAGGATTCTCTTTTGCCTTTCCCCCCTGTCCTTTTCCAATGCCTGTTTTCCCTCTCCCTTTGTAGCCTTGTTAAGACTCCAGGCTGTGTTCTTTTACCAAAACAGATGAAAGAGGGAACATTGTGAATGTTGATGGGATGTAGAGGTTCACAATTACCAATGTCAACTCACAGGTTGTATAAACAAACTGTTTATGGCCTATTTCTCACTCAAGATACTTTTAGGCTTAATAAAAGAAACCTCAAATTTAGTAATGAATTATATATGCCATGTACATGCTATTAGGTCTAAATTAGCCATATATTAGTTCATAATCTGTGTATGTCAGACATGCCAACTCAAGTTAGGAAGACGTCATGTGAAGGTCTGTGGTCTGAGCCTGTGAGCAGAGTAATTTATTATCCCTCCTGCAGGTCTGCTGCCTTGCAGGAAACAAGAGCATCATCACGGAGTATGTCTGGCCCTTTTGAGTTCAGGTCTTGGAGCAAAATTTGGGAAAGGTGGAAAACAAATGGAAAAAAACAGAATAAAATATTTACTATTGTCTCTGCACAAAGTGCTGAATTTTATACAGCTTTTCCCAGAACAATTCAGATCAATGAAAATGGTTTTTGCCAAAGTGGAGACGCAATGTTCTTCGGCAAAAGAATAGCCACCTGGTCTATCAGTCAAAATTCTAGCTTGGACAAAAATATTTTCCTATTCCAGGCTGAATTACATGCTGCTGTCTGTAGGGTTAGTGTTCCTCTGCCAGAGTTAAAATTTCTGAAGCCTTTTTGGCAGTATTTGCATGAAGAAGTGCTGGAGCACCATCACTGAGAAATTTTTCATGGGGCAGGGGAGTGCTTCCCCATTAGCACTTCAGAACAGTGAGGCTGACCAGGAGATCTGATCCCTAGGATAGCTGCAAGGAAACCCATAACCACAGCACCAGTGTTTTTCCACCCCTCTTTGCTCCCTCTCAGCAGCTACCATGAATAACAAGCAGGAAAAACAGAGGCAGGTTTTGAAGAGAAATGAGGGCAGCGGTGGGGGGGAGGGGGCGGGCCCGGCTTATGCAAGAATGGGTATAAAAGGGACAGGCGAGTACCCCTCCAAAATCGGAGAGTGGGGCAAAAGGAGAGCACGCACCTCAGCGCTGAAGAACAGGTTTGAGAGGTCTCTGTTTCTTTGTACCTTTACTGTGGCTGTTGCAGGGAGAGGTTCATTAGAAAATGTGTGTGGGCCACAGGCTTGTTTTGGATAGGGGATGCTTATAGAACAGCCTTGCTTTTACCTTCTTGGGATCCTTGTTCCAGAAAGCTTTTTGCCCAAATTTGCCCCAGTACAAGTTCTCTGGCACAGCTCTCTTTAAGGGGCAAAATCCTTGGACACCAGAGATGAAGGGCAGGATAGCGACTCCGCTTTCTAAAGCTGAAGCTCTATCTTTAAGCACACTCTCATTCCTAAAACCATGGCAACCCAACAAAAAAAGCCTGACAACAGAGTCCACATATAGTAATTGGAATAATGCTCATGCACTCCTGCTTAAAAATGTCTCAGAAGTAAAATGAAAGACTATCTTTAATTAAGTACTACTAGGATAAAATATGTTGCAGGTGTGACAGGATATGTTCTTCATAATCTGAAACCTTCTCCTTTAGAAGAAACTGTTAGAAGATAAAAGACAAAGATCTAAGAAGTGTGCTGGTGTGTGATGCATCTTAATAGGGGAATATTAATTGAGTGAGCACAAGTGACTGGCAAATGAAGGGAGGATCTGTCTGAGCTTTGTAGTAGTAAATGAACATAAGGTGAAATCAAAAGTTCTCCCTCATTACCGGGGCCAGCTTCCCGGTGGCCTGATGCATGAGAAGGACTCTGGTGAAAACAGGACATTGAACATTACCTGGTGAAGCTTCTTTTTCTGAAGAAAGCTAGGTATTTTAATTGTTTACTTTATTGATGTGGGGGCAAAAGATAGACTTCTGTGCTCCTCAAAGACGCTGACCATTTTTTTATAAACAGAAAACAATAAAACTGAGTGCACAAACACCAAAAGACACCCAAGGATCAACTTGGCTGAAAACCCTGAGAGTATTCAACTAAACTGAACTTCCTTATGTGACAGAGCCACCAGACCAGCACATTATATTTGTTGTTCAGGGGACTCTTGCTCCTCCTCTTCTTCGGGGCAGCATGCCCTGAAGCCAGGGCTGCCTGTTTAGTGTTGGTACTTACAGCAAAAGGAGAACAACAGCTGCAGCATGGCTTGGTCATGGACCTTCAGGGGAGCCAGAAGCAGGAGATACCCAAACAACAACATTGTCTGGATGCTACAGAACAAAGGCATAATGATTTAAGGAAAGGCAGTACAGTGGGTGAGGGGTTTGTGATTTCCCCTTTCGGTGTTTATTGTCCACAGCAAACATGTAAGTCTGACAGCTGTACTATATGTTATTAGCATTACTTGTAGCTTAGCATTATTTGTAGCTTATTAGCCAAAGCCAGTAATTCTTTTTAATATGGATACTTTCCAGAGTTTTACAGAATACAAGATGCCCTTCCATGGAACAGCTTTCATTTGTGTGTCCTCGATATAGAGAGTACTGGGATGGGGTTCCTTTTTACCTGTGTTCAAGCCCCATCTCAGGGGACACAGCAGACCAGCTACAGCTCATAGGCTCAGCATGGTCTGGCCATTTGTGTGCACTGCTGGTGCCTGCCTAGTGCCTCAGGTGGACTCACATGGGTGGTGGTGCAGGAGATACAAATTTGGGCTGTGCTCACCTTCCAACTACAGCTCCACCGGCCTCTAAAGGACCAGCTGGCTCCCCTGGTCTGCCTGTGGGAAGGAGTCTCCAGGGTAGATGGGAATTAAGGGGGATTGCAATCTGAAACCTAACTTGATCTCTTAGCATTTAGCTGAGCAACATGTATTTTTCATTTTTCATCCTTCTCTCTTTGCCTGTATTCTCTGCTTGGCTAGAAGCATTTTAAAGCTGTCTGGATATGGTACAAATGCTCAGGGATTGTTCTGTGGGCAGATGCTTCCTCGACTGAAATGTTCAGGCTGCAAGAGGACAAAACAACTTGAATGTTGCAAGCTGTTTAAGCCTTCAGTGCATGATAGCATGTTATACAAGCCTGGGCTCAGAACCACTTTTGGACCTCATTAGAGTGAGGGTAATCAGATTGTTTAAATGAAAAGCAGGACTGCAGAGACAGAATTTTCTCATCTCTTTGGCGTTAGGCACCTGGCACACAGCCCTTGGGCTGGCAGGACTCAGCTGTCCCTGTCTCCACCTTCATCTCCACCAGCTCCAGCTGCCCAGGCACACTGAAAACATCCCACTCTCTCAGCTGTCTCCTTGAACCCAACATGTAGCTGGGCACTGCAGTACAAATCATGCCTGACTGGCCCTCTGAAATTGAAGCATAGTTGATAAATCAGCCCTACTCCTGTTTGAGCCATGGGATTTTAATTACTATGAATAGCAGGGGCACCGAACAGCACCCAGTCTAACCAATTGCATTGTCCCTGGTTTGATTCACTATTTGTTTAAATAGAAAGAAGGGGCACACCAAAATTGAAAGATTGTTTCAAAAGCAGCAGAAAGATCTGCAAATCCGAAGCTCTTTTCCCAAACAGAACTTGGGAGGCTGAGATTGGCCTTTGTGGTCCAGCTCTGGCAACCTCACCTATCTGGCTTTCATCTTCTCCATTTCAACATATTTTGTTCAAGAGGAGAAAGAACAAAGCCTTGACATTCTGAACAGTTCAAGAGGGAAAGAAGGGGTAAAAATTGAGAGCTCAATCACTTTATTCTGCAGTAGCATACATGCCTCACACGCTCCTGGGTCCCCAGGCTGCGAGGTAGAGATTAAAGGCAATCTATCTGTGAAGACAAAAATCTGATCCAACTGTACAACAAGTATAAGTAAAAAAGAATCTGCATTCCTTTCAGTCTGGCACAAAAAATTATGTATTTTCAGCTCCTATAATCAGTTATTCTGCACAGTAGAATGCCTGCATCTGCCTCGGTCAATGTGTAACTGCAGGCTACACAGGTGAGCTGGGTCTGGCTAAAGGTTGTGTATCCACCCTGGAACTTTCTATGCAGCTGGTGTTGAGCCGGGATCAGGTTTCATTGGGCCAGGTCTGGCCTGAGGTAACTTCTCTCGGCCCCCAGGCTGTGATGCAAAGCAGCTTTGCGCAATGCTGCTGCAGCCGTGTAGAAAGAGCAGAATTCCACCTGCAGTCCCACCACCCCGGGGCGAGAGATGTCCTGAGGAGCTCGCCCGAGGGACAACAGCATCGGAGGGGCAACAAAGGGGCGACACCCCCCAGCACAGAGGCGAGTAAGCGCTCTTACTGGATTTGAATGCTGCTCTTTCAACCCGGGTGTTCATGCTTTTCCAAAGGGCTCAGGGCTCTCTTCTTTAGCCAAATAAACCACGCTGACTTTCCACAGATGGGGCTTAGGGTAAGTGCTTGGCAGTGAGAACTGCTCCTCTTGCTTCTGCTCTTGGAACAAAAGCTGATGGGTGGGGGCTCTGGCAGACAGAGAGAAGTGACCACTGGGTGCCAGTGGTGCTTGAAGGCACAGCCTGCCTGGGTGGCACAGGGTCACCCCTCACTGCTCTGCAGGGAAGATTAAGTAATGCCTCAAAAGAATTGTATGATGGAGAGAACAGTGTGGGGAGGGCATTCCTTCTAATTTGTGGCTTTTTGGTTCTTTTTCCTGAGCATCCCAATGTGAAAAATGAGTTGAGTAGTCTAGAAATCCACTAGCAGAGTAGCTGGGCTAGCTGTGAAAGTGAAGATAATTTTTTAACCAGTCATAAGCAATGAATATGCTCTGTCATGCATGTCACATGCTACCAGCAGGGTTGGGGAGGTGAACAGGGGACAGCAGCATGACTGTGCTGCCCATACAGTAATTTAGAGGATGAGGTGGGAGTTAATGAGGAAGAACAATCCTTGGGTGAAGGCACAGGGACAGAGATCTACAGCAGGTCCTCCCCTGCATGCCTCTGGGGAGCAAACAGTTTCAGGCTTGACCCACAGAGATTCAGTAGGAAGACACTTAGACATCCTGAGTGACCACCGCAGCAACAGAAACCCCAAACCCCATTTGCAAACCCAGCTGTTAGACAGGAGCCTACAGCCTGGGAATGCAGATATCCGCGTTAGCAGGCAGACATACTTAGCAAGGTATGCCTAGTCACCAAGCATCTGCACGTCTCAGTTTTTGTATGTGCAAGAGAGCGGTGATACTGCAAACTGGGATGTTATTAGGCATGAAATACTTGGGGATCCCTCAGGGGAAAGGATAGGGCTGTACATTGTAAATTAGGCTGGGAAAGGGCCAGGTCTTGAATAGAATGGTTTAAACAGAAACGCTTCCACCCTGTGTAAAATGTTGGTGAGACAGACATTGCTCTGTGTCCTCTCAAAAGGCTCAGTGATGGTGTGACAAAAAGCCTTGGAGAAAGAAAGCAGAGAGCAGGGCTTGGGTACTGGCAAGGCTGATAGCATTTTGCCAATCCAATGAGCTCTGCAGAACCTGAAATCGGCAAAAGAGGGTGAACAAAGCTACAATAAACAAGTAATTACTAGTAGAATAAAAATACAGCTCTGAATAACAGTATTTTGGCTGATGATATGTGTTATAGATGCATAATTTTCAACACATTTCAATTTGGATTTCAAATATATGATGAAAAGTCATATACTAGAATTCCAAGAAAGGTACAGTGGAGCCATTAGTTACCAAAAAGTTTGATCTAGGAAAAGAGAGAATTCTAAAAAATATAAAATTTGTGGGTGGGTATAATTTGTCAGTGTGTGTGTGTGTTGTGTCCATGACATTCTCATTCCCAATATGCATTACATGCTTTGTGCTAAAACACCAGTGACCTCCACATAAAGTAAAATTCTCTGCTTCTTGTCAGGAAAAACAAGAGCAGCAAGTGGTCTTTTATCTCAGGAGAAGACTGCCTGCACAGATGAGTAAAACTCAGCCTACCCCTTCTAATTCTGTGTTCAGACGTAGAAGGTGCAATGAAAATAGTTTCAGTGTGAGCACATTTGTATAAGGGAGCCTGGAGTGTGTTTGCCTAGAAGCTAGAATGAATGTTTGCACTGGGCTGTGAAAACATAACATGCTCTGCTAGTGCCAAGTATTTTGCTGACTAGACATACAAAGCAGGACCATTCTGTGTCTGGACTTTAAGAGAGCTTCTTTCCAAACCCACTTCCTGCATAACAGCAGGCACATTGCTTAGCCCGTCCATGTGCCAGCAAGGCTCAGTGCAGCAGTTTGCAGAGGGGGCTCTGACCAGGTCCCAGGAGCAAAGGTTGTTGCATTTGTTGCAAAACAAGGATTCACAGAAGTAGCATGCTCTAGTCTGCAGGCATAACCAGCATCCACAACCATTCTCAGTCTAAATCCTTAGGGTACTGCAGTGGGTAATGGTGTCACGTCTGTGCTTACCTGTCGCAATACGACATGAGTGAACGACACTCACACACTGAGATGTCCAAGGCAAAAAAGGGGCAATTCATATACAGACCTCGACATTTATAGAATTCCAACAGTGACTATGGATTGGAGGATGAAAATTGTCCTCTCCAACCACACTGGTCAAACCAACAGTCCATCAATTCTCTCTTCTTCCAGAAAGGAATGCAAAACAATCATTATTTACATGAAAAGCGTGTGAGAAACTCCATCACAAAAAGTAAACATCAGAAGGCTTTAGAAGAACTTTAGCAAAACTTTAGAAGAACAGGGGACACCTTTTCCCACCTGCTGCCATTGAAACTGGTTTCTGTCTCATGCAGGGCTTTTTGGGGGCAGAGTCAGACCAAACACCACTAAGTACTGAAATTCCCACCTTTGTTAACTCCAACACAGTACTAGCACCTCACCCTGTGATTAACAGAAACTGTACTTAAAACAGACTGACCAGTCTCCTTTCCTCCTCATTTTTTTCTTTCAGCAGACACCGTGGAGGCAATTTTCCAACATGAATCTGGTAGCAGACCTTCTCTGCTTGTTGGCTTGCCTTACCGTGGTGACTTGTGACCGGGTCTACGTCCACCCTTTCAATTTGTTTTCTTTCAATGAGAGTGACTGTGACAAGCTGGAAAAATTGGTTCAGGAGGGAAAGACTATTGTCCCTGTCTCCATTGAGTCCCAAACCACACCTGAATATGAAGGTGACGTGAATGACAAGAACAAGTTGGAAGCCCCAAGCCTCAACAGCTGGGGGAAGGAGGAACGGGGCTACCTGAGTGACTTGGTGTACGTCCTGGGCATGCGGTTTTACAGCGCACTGCAGAAAGCAAAGAGGGGCCAAAATGTGCTCCTGTCCCCAACCAGCCTCTACAGCTCCTTGGTGTCATTCTACCTGGGCGCCTCAAACCAGACAGCACTTGATTTGCAGGGTTTGCTGGGATTTGTTCCCCCCTCTGGAAACCCCGACTGCACTTCCACGGCAGTTGGAAGCAATTTCCTTTCCAGCCTGAGGACAATCGAAAGGCTTGTGAAGAGCGGGGACGAGGAGCTGCTCTTTTCCAAGACCCTGAGCCTGTTCTCTGCCCCTGGCATACACCTCTTCCAGCTGTTCATGGAGCACTTGCTCCCCAGCGCCGATGCATTCTACACCCGAGCTGTTGACTTTACAAACCCAGGCGAGGCAGCAAAGCAAATAAACGCCTTTGTGGAGGCCAAAAGCGAGGACCAGAGCAAGTGCTTACTGGCAGACATCGACCCATCCACCGAGCTGCTGTTTGCAGTGGACGTCCGCTTGGCAGGTATGAGGCAGCACTGCCCATTGTGGGAACAGGCGTGGGGAAGGATGGGCAGTAACACTGCTCCTGGGAAGGAAGCAAGGTCACACCTGGCCAGTGGGGAAAGGGAAGGGCTCAGATGAATGGCTGGACCTCTGCTCCCCACCACTGTGCCAGGGATCCTGCCTGCACTCTGCTGTGAGACAGCAAGGGCAAGGGAGAGTGAGGAGGAGGGAGATGGCCTCCAAAAATTTTCCTTGTCCAGGAAACTAAGGATTAGGAAAGGTGTGGAAAGGTGCATGAGTAAGAATTGCACAGCATTTCTGGCTGCAAAGGAACTGAAAGTCATGAGGGGCCTCCAGAAAAATTGATCAGGGTGTAGCTTTAAAGAAAGCCAAAGGAGCTGCAGGGAGCAGGCCAGAGGTACAGATACAAAAAAGGCTAAAAAAACCAATGATCATGACTCCTCTAGTGGCTATTAAATACAGAAGACTGGAGGCAACATCTGGCTCAGGAAGCACCTGAAAATCATCAGTTATGGAAGCAGGGCAGCTTATACAAACCTAGAAGAAATAAGGCAATCCCTTCATTGCCTAGGGTCATTCCAGGCTGTCCCAGAGAGCCGCCTGCACTACAACTGAGCCTTCTCTTCTGAGTGTAGCTGCTGTCCTAGATCCTCATGACTGGATGCAATACCAAAGACTGCACACTTCAGACAGCTTGCCTAGCTGGGACTCTATTTCAGAAAACTTGCAGCAAGCCCTAAACTCCTGAGTGGGCCTCCACTGCTAAAGGAAGAGTTGTGGTGCCCAGGAAACCTTTTTGTGCCTCCATCTTCCCATCTCAAAATTAGATGTCAAGTTTTGTTTGCCTTTCATGGGTGCTGTCATTCTCTCAGCGAGCTGTGGGCATCAGCTTTCTCTTCATAGTAAGGTCTAGCATAGATATGATACTACAAAAGTAATTGTGTTACAGATCTGGGTATGGTCACAAAAGCAGAGTTTTCCTTTACTAGAACCATTTTTTCCTCTCCTTCTGTATTGTAAACTTGTAATTTGTATAAGCTTAGAAACACATATTCAAGGGTCTGCCTCACTGGGTGAGCTCTCCTACCCTCTCTCTTAGAAGGTGAATTTGAAATGTTGCAGTCCCCCATGTGGGATGCACAAAATTGTCTCAAGAGCAAATGAATTACACAAGCAATTATCTTCTAATAAACACAGAAGATAACTTTAGCATTTGGTTTACCATTTGGTTGTGAAGGGGCATCCATGACAGCTGATGCTGTCATGCTCCACTGTCTGTCCCTATAGCTGCAGCAAGGAAAAAGTATGTTTTTTTCTCTGAAACATGTTCTATAAGCTCTGAGATGCTATTAACAGCCATAGCATTGATAAAGTGACAGAAATCCATACAAACTACAGCTAAATGTTCCAGTGGTCTCAAGTGTTGTTCACTTGTACACAATTTTCTTCACATTTGTAGACTTGCTGCCAAGCAGGGCCTGCCATTTAGAATTCAATGCAGGTGCAAGTTTCACTGAGGGCAGTAATTTCTTTAATACTAAACAGGATTGTCTGCCCAGCTGGGCAGCAGCACTGATCTGTGGCAGTGAGAATACACATTGAAATGCAAAGCTGCACAGAAGTAGTGCAAGGTGAGAGCAAGGCCTCTCATAGTTGTGAACTGGGAAAGAAATTTATTTTGAGGTCTAAGAAGTGTTCAAGTATGTCCTTTTTAGCCTCCTTGGCTCAACCAACACTTGAGTGTTGTGCTTACAACCTTCCTCATTGCTTTGGTTTGTAAGATGGTGAAGGGTGAGACCTCAGGCAGAGCTTGTGCTGCCTTCCCTCTCCTGAGCCCACCTGGCTGCCTGAGAGCGCTCCTGATGGCCCTGATGGATGTGCTTCCAAAGATGCCATCACTGCACTTGAGGGACAGAGAGGAAACCAGGCAGACCCTTTGCACAGGCCTGTGAGCCCCTGGGGACCATGTGGCAGCATGGGAGGAAGCAGGCAACCAAGCAAGCAGAGACACTTTCCTGTCCCCAGGAAAGGCCACAAAATCAACAGAAACACAGCAGCTTTAGTCACAGTCCCGATGGCCACAGGATGTGGCTTAATGTGAGCTTAATGCCACCAGAAGGCAGATTAAAAGGAGGAGACATATGATTACAGTAGCTAATTGTGATTTTATACATGCAGTCCTTCTCTAAGACACAGTGTGTTGTTCGTAAGTAGACCAGCTAAGGGGCAGAGGGGAGGAGGAAAGGAAGAGAAGAATCATTTTCTCCTTTCTTGATCTGTTTTTCAGTGAATGTTAAGCAAGCCTTCCCACTCAAAGAGCCTCAGGAGTTCTGGGTGGATTCAAACACAAAGGTCTTGGCCCCTATGTTGTCTATCACGGGGACTTTCAAGTACAAAACTGATGCCAGTGGGACTTTTTCCGTGGTGGAAGTCCCCATCAGCAAGACGGCGCTGCTGGTGCTGCTGCAGCCCATCAACGGCAGTGACCTGGAGCATGTGGAGTCCGAGCTGACGTGGCAGTCCTCAGCCTGGCTCCAGCGGCTGGCCCCAAGGTAGGGAAGGGGCATGTGCACCCTCCCATAGCAGGGATGGATGGGATGCCCTCCTCACCTGGGCTGGATCTTGCCAGGGAGGCTTTACTAGTGAGGACAAAGAGAAACCCCTGCACAGCCAGGGGCTCACTGCAAAGGAGCGCCACTTTGGTGGGGACAGCCTTTTATCTGGGGGTATTTCAAGGAAATGAGCAAGCCCCTTTGCATCCCACCCATGAAGTGGGATGATCTGGGGTTTACCAGCAGACCATGGGTGAAGTCTGGGTGAGCTCACACTTGGAAACAGTAACAGGCACCCACTGTGTTTGTGCCCACACACCAAGCACTTGTTGCAGTTGTTTTCACGTGCCCACTCCCCAGGACTGCCCAACCAGGATGCTTTCACAGCGAGCAAGCACTCATTTGCCTCTATCTCTCTCTGTCTCTCTCTCTGCAGAGAAATTAAATTAACACTGCCAGCATTAACACTAGAAGACACCTCTGATCTACAGGAGCTTCTTGCAGATATGGAACTGCCTGCACTGCTGGGGAAGGGGGCAGATTTCAGTAAAATAAGCAACACCAGTCTAACAGTTGGAAAGGTACAGTACATATCACTGGCATTCAAAAAAACATTGTTTCCTGCACAGTTTCAGCCTCCTAAACGGAATAAATTTACCTAGAGCAAAGTAATCAGAGCCATGTAGGGAACATGCTTACTAGGGGACTGAGTATCACATACAGTGTATGTTTTGGATTTAGCTGGAGAATAATGCTGATAATTCAAGAGTTTTTGTTGGCAAAAACTCTTTTTTGTTGGCAAAAACTGGGAGGAATGAATGAGCAGCTGTGTGGCACCTAGCTNGTAGCTGGAGAATAATGCTGGTAAATGCAAGAGTTTTTGTTGGCAAGTCCTGGGAGGAATGAGTGAGCAGCTGTGTGGCACCTAGCTGCTGGCCGGAGTTAAACCATGACACAAGGCTGACAGGACTACAGACTAGCCCAATGTAAAAGCAGTTATACAGCTTTTGCACGTTATGGACAAGCACTCCCAACATCTTTTTTAAACATCTATGGAGTACCATGTGCTTTATCACATTTATTTACTCAGACTCTCATTTGTCTCATCACGATCATGCTCTGAGTGACTCCAGAGTTACTCATATGTTTTTCCTTACAGGTAATAAATAAAGCCTTTTTCAAACTGGCCAGTGATGGAACGGATCAGCCAGAAGACCTTGCAGCACAGAAGGAAGATGGGGCATACCTGGATGTAACACTGAATAAGCCATTCCTTTTTGCTGTTTTTGAAAAGCAGTCAAGGGCAATGCTTTTTCTTGGCAGAGTAGTAAACCCTCTGCATGAGGATTAAATGCAAACACAAGAGGATAAGAAAGGAGTGGAATGATGCACATTTCCCATCACCTTTTTCTTATTCATCAGATATTTTTGTGATGTTGTTGAGTGCTTTACTTAGCTTTGGCATGAAGCAGTTACTGTCTGAAATACAGCTTTTTGAAAGCTAACACCTTGCAACATTTCATCCTCGTTTATCTATTTTATATGAGGTGACTCACACTCTTCCTCCAGCTTCCATTTTATTCTTTGTCTCTCTTTTGTTCCTAGTTCCCTTTTTGGATGCAGTGGGGCAGGGCAGTGACTCGATGCAAGGCATCAATTTGAAAAAAAAATAGATAAGCAGCTTTTACTATACTATTCTTATTTACTGTAGAAAAGGACCTTTTTGTTGTTTAAAAAGCTTTTTTAATTATATGGTCAGTTTTGCAAGAGAGACTTCCTTTTACATTACAGTGGCGACTTTACAATTATCCACAGAGATTTCTAGCTTCATCAGCAACAATTCCCTCTAAAATGCTGCCAACAGCACAGGCAGGCTCTGCTAGTCCCACTGAGACCAGATTTTTTGCCTTGGAAGCAAGAACATGCTTAGAGGAAGTTTCTTCTTTCTGCAGCCCAGATATGTTCACTTCTTAACTCTATGGAAATGCTAAAAATAGGGTTTGGTAGTATTAATGAACTGTGATGGATAAATTCTCAAAGTCTGACAGAATTATCTAGGATTATTTTAGGAACCAAATCCCACAAGGTCTACTATTCCAAGACAATTTCATTTCTTGGATTACTTTATAACCTGTGAGGCATTTCTTACAGCCTTATAGCAAAGACAGACATTACTGGTTAGAGTCCAATTCCGTAAACTTTAACATATCCAAACCATATGTTCTTTAAAAATAGCATTAATGGCAATAATATATATTAGTATGAATAGTGGATGTGGTGCAGCTACTTGTGAATAAAATTATTACAGTAGTCCAGTCCAACTCTTAACAGAGTCATAAAAATTTGAAATATTAAAGTGGAACAACAGATTATGACTCTTGGATTAGGAAGTGAGGAATTGGTGACAAACCTTGGTACTGAGGAAAGCCTGGAACAAGGATTTCCACCTCTCATCTCTCGATTTATTGTTAGCATTGATGGCACTTAAAATAACTGCAAACCTCTTTGGCAGATCATGCAAGACGTCTCCCGCAGCGCACAGCAGCTCATTACCATCCACAGTGGCCCAAGTGTGTATCTAATCTAAATGCACTCATGCCAGCCGCTTGCTATCAGTGATGTACACATGTGACACATCCTTGTAGCTCAATGGAAAATGCCATAACATTATAAATAAAATAACCCTCAGAATACTAGGATACAGCATCCATGTATTCATCCATTTATACTGTATGTACTCCAGATGCTCTATCTAAATACTGTACTTGTATTATACACAGAAGTAATTAAGTATGAACATGCAGAGGTAGAAACATGCAAATAAACTCACTTCCAAGTTTCTTTGCCACAGTTCACGTGGGCTTTTGTCCATAAATAAGTTCTGGCTTCTGAAATCTGCTCCAAATCAGATTTATGTTTCTAAGGCAGTAAGCTGCATATTATTAAGCACTACAGCCAATGGTATAGCTCTGAGCATGAAAGAGGCAGTTTCATATTAATTTAAATGTTATCCCATTTACTTGTTGAAGTCAGAAGGTATCTACAAATAAAATTTCAGACCATGAAATGTTCCATCTTTATGAAGAAGTGGAAAATAACAAGAGGGACCCCCTTGGATACGCTAACAGAAGGTTCAGGGGAAACTGCCTTTATTCACAGGTGGGGGCTGCATGCTCTGGAACTCCATATCCCTGTTCAGTGGTTGCAGGCAGAAAAACAAAACAAACCCATCAAACATATTTTTCAGAAAAGAAATTTTGTGGTGGAGAGTACCTCTCGACTGACACCCTGGAGAAGAAAAGGAAGAAGGAAAGGGCAGAGAATGGGAACTAAAAATAAACTGACCAGAATAAGGACTGTGAAGAGAGAAGTGCTGGAGCAAATGTTACAATACCAACAAGATAAGATATCTGTACAGGAACCCATTCTCCTACATATTCAGATGGTAAAAAACAACCAACTAACCAAAAAAACTCACCCATGCCCAATTCCCAACTAAGTCTCTGCTTCATCAGCAATGTATACTCTCCTGAGACTTGTTTCTGACATCAATTTTACAAGTAAAAATTTTATGGCATTTTGTACTCTTCACTCTCCTCCAATTTTACCAAATTCCTCTGTCAGGCACACCACAATGCACATCCCCCAAGCACCCCTCACATACTGAGTCCTAAATGCAATCTATGGCCTAATAATCTAGTGAATGAAGCACCTAAACTCAGGCTCTGAAAGGTGGGAGATTTGGAGAAAGAGAACAAAGATAAGGATGAGCTTTTTAGGTTTCCTCAAATAGCACAGTTTATCCCTGAGCATACCTGACAATTTACTGACAGCTTAAAAAACAAAACAATTTTTAAGAAATCTATGCAGTTGGCTTCCTCATCCCTCCAGTTCAACTTTAAAAATACAATGGTTGATGGAAAAAGGAGAGTAAATATTTCTTAAGTGGTCCAGCCAAATATATGTACTGCTAGCTATCTTTAGATGATAAGGTTAGAACAGTCTGGTCCACTTCTGGTATAACCTACCAAGCTGAGAACCCAGTTACCATTTTAGAAGAAGACATGCCACTGCTCTTTCTCTCCTCAGTATTGTACAAAACCTCTTCCAGCTAAATTCCTTCCAAGATTAGAAAGGCATAGCAAGTTTTCTAAAGGTCCTAGAACGGAAGAAGAAAAAGGCACGAAATCAAAACTGCATTACTGTCATGAAGTGCACTTCAAACATTACCTAAGGAATAGAAGACATTTAATTAGTAGCAGAAGACATCCTCATTGGAACACACTTACTTCAGTTTAACCGAAGTTTAATCACACCTTTCTTTCAACAGGGTATCACAAATTCTTAACTGATCTTATTCCACTGATAGAAAATTCAATCCTATTCAAATGAAGAAAAATAAAAGATGGGGAACTGACATAGAACCAGTGATACAGACATTTAAAGCAATCATAGGACCATTCAGTAATTTTGATTTGCTATACAATGTTATTTCCTGCCCTGAAATTAAAGCTGGTCTTCAATGGAAAAGAACAGAATGCAGCTTATATCCTCAGAAAGTTGATGAAGACAAGTAGGAAGTGTTGTTGTTGCAGGAAGATGTGGAAAATCACTTGCAACTCAGGCACAAGTAATCTCTCTGTGCCTTTTTGGTTTGGTACAGAGACTACATCCTTTTCCCCAGTTTTGGAGGATACAAACAAAACTGCTCTATTTTCAATCACTAGTGTGCACAGATCTCAGAATCTGCTACTTTGGTGACAGCTGTTGTAGACATTTAATTGTGTAGAGATGCACACCTGCTGAAATGAGCAGTTGCACAGTGCATTTACAATCTTACAATCTCAGTTTCAGGCTACAACTTACACATCCATTTTATAATAAGAAAACATTGCTGAAAAAGACAGTAGCTTGAACTAGGAAGATGTGTCTACTCCCGACTCTTAAGAAAATTAAGAGATATGGGGAGACCAAGCTTTCTGTGTTCATCCATTAGAAACCTGGAAAAATAAAATACGTACACAAACTTCTTGTTCATACACAATAAGTTACATCCACTCAGTAGTGTGTGCCTAAGGCTGAGGATTTCCATGTGCCTGAAGGAGACAAACAGATCTGTCATCTGACAACATCACTTTGCTGTTTCTTTTTTCAGTAATACATTTGGATGCTCCCTCGATTGTGTATGTGCCATAAACAGCAAATTAGAAAAGCCAAATCCTGCTCTCCATTACTCAAGATTGAATCCAAGCACCACCACGTAATTTTAAGCAGCAGGACTTTCCTTATCACCTCCCTTCAAAAATTAGTATTAGCAGTTGTAACAGCCACCTTTCCTAATTGCTTCAAAAGCACCATGATCACATGGCTGTGTCTTCTCAACTAAAACACCATCAGTTTCCAACAGTGAGGAATGAAAGCCCTCAAGCTGTGAAAGGTTTGCTCACTACAACTTCACACAACAGCCATGTGCTACAAACCTCCTATCTCTAAATACCTGGAAAATGTGCTTCATGAAGATGCACCTTGCACTGATGTAACTAGGTTTGAAGTTACAAAAATTCTACATGTATGCAGGTGAATTCTAACAGATAATACAAATCAGAAATACGCCAGCCCTGAATAAATTCTAGCTCAGGAATTGAGTCTTAATTTGAAGGAAAACAGTCTGAATGTAATAACCTCTAAGTTAGATACTTGTAGATACTAGTAGAAATTATTTTTAAAAGTTCAAGTACTTTTTGAGCTTTTGTCATGCAGCCTTTCACACCAACACAATCTGTGAAAAAAACCAAAGTTAAATGAAAACATTCAAAGCCCAAATAAGAGCTAACCATATTCCATGATGAGGGAGGGCAGGTAAGTGCAAAGCAGTAATGAGAAATAGCAGCATTCTGTTCCTGCAAATACTTTATCCCAGGAGAGCTGGAAAAACATTTGGAAATTTTTTACACCCTATAAAGACTTAAAGCACATCGCTGCCTGTCTCAAACACTGTCAAGGCCACAGACAGAACTTGCCATAAGATAAGCCACCACAGCAGGAATTCGAGATAAGCACAGAAGGGAGGGATTTGTGACAGGAAGGTGCTGATTCCAGACCTGTCAGAGGTGAGATCTGGTTAGCACATCCTGGTTAATGCATCCAGATAACAATTCTCTGGCAAACTGTGAGAGAGGAAGTAAGTGCTCATACTCATATCACTGCTCAAAATCACCTTACATTATGGGACAGAGTCTGTGAGCACCACCAACCCCGATGTGCGCTCAGATGCATTTCTGGGGCCTCCCCCAGAGGACTGCATGTGATCCACTAACATCAGACAGTATAGAACTCCACCCCAAGGGAGGTACCAGGGCATTCCCACCTGAACCTAAACATATATGAACCCACTGAACTCTTTGTTTCATGGGCTCTTCCCACCCCTGATGGACCAAGACTGTGACCACCACTTTGACCAACAAACATCTAAAATGGAAACAACCAAGTCTTGCTGCTGGATCCGCGGATGGTGATATCTTTCATCTCTACTACGCACTCGTATGTTTTCTTTCTCTTTCTTTCTTTTCCCTATACATTTTCCTAAGTGATACTTTTATACTTTCATACTTTCATATTGCTCTATTTCTACAGACAATAACCAAAACAGCTACATACCTTTCTTCAAGTGCAACCAAACTGCTCTAAAATAAGCCTGATATATAGATATAGATATAGATATTGCTCTATATATACATACAGATACATAAACTCTGGTCACTCAGTGTCCTTTCACTCTAATTCCGGGTTCTGTCAACAAGAACCTCTGGAGCAGGTTGTGACACAGTCATCAATCAATACATTTGATTCAAAAACATATGGGACATCGAAAGTTAGGAAGACAATTTATTACATATTATTTTCAACACAGAACTTTGTCCTTGTACATTTCAAGCTGTACAACAAAAATAATAAAAACATGTTCTTCTACTTTTATTCTCTATTAGAAAGTTTAGAACTGTGATTGCTTTCCATATAATGGATAACTGATAAATTCTCAATCTTTTGGTGAAGAAAGTTTATCGAGGCAGAAGATACACTGATTTGCTGCTCGAGATCCTTTAGGAAGCACTTAATTGCTATTTATTTGGTAAAACAAAGACAAGTTAAATTGTCTCTCATTCTTTTAGGGACATTGTTTATCTTCCATCACAAGCTTTCAAAAATATCTAGGATGGTTCCGTTGTAGCCTGATCTTTGGCAGTTAGAACCAGCTCTGCAAGGGCCGAAAAGCTTTTTATGCTGCTTGTTTCCAGTCCCATCTTTTGTATCTGAAAAGATATAGAAAACTCATTAATTTTCTTTAAAACTTTGAAAACCCACTAATTATTCTACTTAAAACATTTAGTGAAGCCTATATTTTGTCCTGTATTGATATATGGCAAAAAACACAACTGCATACACTGCAAACTATAAAAAACTTGCATCCAACTTTGCTCAGTTAAATCTCTCCAGTTACAGAAGTGTCTTGCAGGGAAATAATTCACCATCTTCTAGGCAACTTGTAACTAAAGCCAGCTGGAAGTTTCCCAGTGAAGCAATCAGAAAGAGAAACTTGGCTGTAGTTGGTTTTAGTGCATTGATTTCAACTGATTTTTTTTTTTTCCCAAACTCCAAATGAAGTTTCTGGGCAGTACTTTAAAGATTAACATGAATACATCCAAGAAGAGCCAAGATGGTGAAAGCATTTCAATAGGCTACAGGAGCCTATGGTTCTAGCCTTGAACTTCCTGGGAGACAAAAACAACTCTACAATTACAAAGGTTCCTGCAAGTAATTTCTTAGCCAGGAAATATATTGCTCTGAAAATAAGAAAAATACAGCCACAAAAAAACTAAGAGTGCAGTGAAGCAGAAAAATCTGGATCTAAGTAAAACCATAATGAAGTGATTCTGAAAAGGTGTTTACTGCTGGAACTCTTTGTAATAGTCACATGTACCAAAATATCTCCCAAATGATTATGAATAATCTATCCCATTTCAGCTTAAATTCACACTGCAGTGACAGAAAAGAAGAACAAAAGCTCAACCCCAGGCAAAAACCAACAAATAATAGTTTTTGTTAGTAAGATTTCCACAGTTCCACCCAATTGTCATTAGTCTCATATCTGAGAAAAGCATCTGCTCACACACAAGCAGACTTAATCTACCTGTTATAATGCATCAATAGCATCTGGACATAAACAAGATCAATGACAACTCCTTGGCAACTAATGATATGGACTCTTAGCTGGAAGTTTATCTAGATATAAATATGATCTTTAGAAATAAAGAAATACAAAACAGTATGCTTATACAACTTATTGTAACTACTGCATATATTTCCTGGAATATTTTCTTCTATGTTTTGCTATTTAAAAATTCATATTTGGCACTGAAAAGCACTTACAGTTGTGCAGCACAACAAATCAGGCTGACATCCTCACACCCCTTGGGAACAGACCCTGACCACGCAGCAAGTCAAGGCTGGAGACACCCCGAGAGAAGGCAAACAAAAGAAGGGGCATAAAGAAGTTTCTATCAGACCTAAGTCAGGTCCATGCCCTCTCATCTGTGAACATGGTGTTTCTCCTTAATGCTACCGAGCACAGAGCACTGCTTGAATGTTGAGTAGTAAGAAATACAAGCTTTGCATTTGTATAAGAAAGGACAGGAAAGTATGCATCGCTGAAGTGGTATCTATAGTCACTAAGGTCTGAAATCGTCTCCTTTATACAAATGTGAAAGCACAAAGCAAAAACCCAAACCCACACCAACAAAGCTTTCAAAACCAAAATCTGAGTCAAGGTTCCCTTCCCTCTTCCATCCAAAACCATCAAGAATAATAAAAAAATCGTTTCCTATAACTTACTTGCTCTCCAAAATACTCAACATCTAGGGCCAGCTGCAGTCGGATTTTGTTATCATCACTCATGCCCCCATTTGTACCAACAGGGTTTGAAGTTGCAGTTCTTCTGGCTTGCTTCAACCTTTTTAGACTCTCTTCCATTTTCTTAACAGAACTGAGTACATCAGATACAGTTTCATAATACCTAAATTAAGGAAGGTTAATGAGAAACAAAAAAAATCCATTTTACAGAAGAGCCTACTTCATACACAGAAGTACATCACTGGCCCTGCTGAACAATGCCAGAAGGAATGGCTTCCCTTACAAAGAAGCTATTTATTAGCATTCTCAATTAATCTGGATTTCCTTTACTAGTTCCAGAGGTTACTTTGAAGATTACTATTCAGTCTTGAAGATCCCTCATCACAACATTTTTGACTTGTTCAAGATGATTGTACTTCACAGTGACCAAGGAATGCAACTGCTCAGTTTTAAACAGTCAAAATCAGCCTCTCTTTACAATCAATACAATATTGAACAAAACTGCTTTTACAAACAGGAGAGGAATAATAGCCTGACAGACCAAAACCCACGTATTTTTAGGCAAGTTATAAAAGTGTATATGAGAATGCACATCTACACACCAGTCAGAAATGCCTGTTTCTAAAACTGATTTAAACAGGAGTCTCAGGAAGCTGGCAGGGAAAGTCAGAAGAACCCTAACTCTAATTTAAAAATGGTAGAGATAAAACACCACTGCCCACACAGTGGGATCCACATTAAAGAAAGCACAGAATCAAACATCAGTACACACATCAATCACTCAACAGAAGTTCAAAAAGACTTATGGACTGAAATCCCATGCCTAAGTGAGAAGAGCATATCATACAAATTAACAAATGCCCAGGACAGTGAATTAAGAAAAGAAAACAAAGCAACAATGGGTAATTAAAAGATTCATGAGAGATGTTACCAGACTGAGCTATGTTCTGTAATTTGCTAAAATATCTAACTTTCAAGGAGTCTCTCTATGAAAACTATTACTCTAAGAATTAAGAGTTGAAATAATCTTCCTGATGATTACTTTTAAACAAGGAGGTAACAGAAAGCAGACAAGCTTTTTTAAAGGGTAATTTGATAGGGTTGGCTAAAGAAAAAGTGTTTGCCAGTGCCACAGAAACTTGTTTCACGATACCATTCCATGAAAAGCAAAAGTATTCCAGTAAAAGTCAATCATGTCCTCTTTTCACATCTTGGTATTTCCTAGTCCCACTCACTTGTGATTAATTCCTACTTCTGTTATACTCCCAAATCCTTCTGCCATTTAAACAAATTTAGCCCACAGTGATTTTTAACTAGTTTATGCTCTTTTCTGTTTTTGGTTTTTTCATTTTGATGCAGGAATGTATTATCACAGCAAGTAATTAATTATTTGCATCGGTATTCTCAACAAAGAAACTACAATATTCCTCCATTTAAGAAACAGAGTTTCTTTGGCTTGTCTCTTGCCAGTGAGGATAAAATATTTTAAAACAAAACAATGAAAATAGTAGCAACAAACCATGAAAATAGAATTTGACAGAAAATCCTAAGGAATTAAGAAAAGAACCTGCAAGTCTTACTGGTGTTTAACTACTGCCACCATGTTTAACCAGAATTTAATTCAGTTTTGGAAAGTGAAGCACTACTTTTTGGGGGCAAAAAAAAACTCTGGTTGGATCTAAGGAATTACATAACAGCTACTTTACGTGGTGTCACCAGATTTACTCAAGCTTTAAAAGCAAGACCAATCAGGCACATAATTAACCCTAAGATACTGTAGCTCAATAACCTTGAGTGGCTTCACATTACAGGAATCTTTGCAGTTCTTTAGTAGTGTTACTTAACAAATTCTGTGGGTTACAATAAGCTTATTTCTATGTACTAAAAACTGGTTAAGAGACACTAAGCTTGAAAAAGAGGTTTTGTGCAAAATGAAGATAACCAATGAAGTTAAGACCAACCTAAGCTCAGCCCTGTCCAAAATACTTAAGAAAAAATTTAAGAACAGTTGGTGAAGGTGTAAAATTGTCTTACAATTTTAAGTCTATTCTGAAAGGTACCAGAAGAGTAGGGAGGCATAAGGAAGCAAAGGACAAGAAAGAACTCGTGTTCTGACTACGATTTAAAACCTCAGGATTACTATGTGGTTAAATCTCAGGAAAAAATCTATTCTCAGCAGCAGCCAACACACAATATAATATGGAAAGAATTATTAGGAAAACCACATAAGGACAGACAGAAAGCACACATTATACTTTAACCTGCATGGAATCTTCTGATATTGTCTATGGTCAGAAAGGTCAAAGAAAAACAACAAAGCAAAACTATAAAGATGGGAAAAGGAAAAAAACCCATCAATATAGGCTAAGGTGACTGTTTTGTTTTAGGCAAGGTTAGAGATATAAAAAAAAATATAGGTACCACAAAGAGTAAACTGTCCACAATGCAAAAAGTAGGGAGTATCCTGTGAAATTTTCTGGCAGAACTTTCAAACAAAAGCAAGTATTGCCATCTCACATGATATGCTTTAACTGGCAGAACTCACTGAATGCAACATCCCTGCTCAGTAAGAATTTAATATACAGCAGTAAGAATTTAAAATACAGCTAGACAAATGGAAAAAAAATCCATTAAGGAACCTAATGCATATGACTATCCAGGTTCAAAAGCCCTCAAGATGCTAACTAGGAAACAGAAGATCTGCTAAAGAAGAATTGCTTTATGACAGCCTTATTAAAACTGTGAACAATTAGCTCTTCAGCAGTTTAAAAGCCCAAAGCTTTTTTTTTTTAAATCACTAAGAAGTTGGATAATCATTAGATACATTAAAAAAGTCAAAGGACAGCAGAACTCAAGTTCTTGAAAATTCAACCACTGTTCATTGAAAGTAACATGAGGTTAAGTTCTTACATCAATTCTGAAACAAAATGCACATCTTTAGTTCACTGTTGCATTCCCAGAACTAACCAATTTTTCAAATGCCCTATCCACCATGTCATGGTTTGCACAGATCTGAGCAAGAGCCAGGTCTTTGGATTCCCTGCCCAGGTTTTCATCTGCTGAATACACAACACGAGAGTAAATGCAAGGAAATATATCCCACCTAAAGAGTGCTGTACTTTGATTTTCTTTACAGTTGTTTTAATTCATAGTGTTTTGGTTTTTTCTGTGCTTGGTCAATGGACATTGGAGTTTTTAACTAAGGCAAACAACGTTCTGTAAGGTTCTCTTACTTCTGTGTGCTTTCAGAGAGAGCACCTTCCAACCACTGATGAATCATGGGCTGCTTCAAGGTATCTCTGTAGTCATTCTGCAGTCGGTAGAAGGGCTTAAGAGCACTGTCAACATAAGGTGAAGCCTTAGTTGGCACCTCCTGGTAGATGACAGGGAAACAAGTTGGGGAAGAAGGAATCAGTCATTTACTTACTGGAAGTATCAACACCCAATTCTAGCACATGTAAAGAATCCTGTATCTAAGCAAAGAGATACATAAACCATTTAGGACAAGCCAATGAAGAGATCATTATACACCATCACGAAATTATTCAGTAGCGTTATATGGCATGATATAATATAGAACAAGGTTCAAAATGCACAAAGCTTTTTCAGAGGTGCATGTGCCTGCCATTCCTATTACCTGGGTATGATCCTGAAAGCTCTTTCTGCTCATGCTGATTCCAGAGAAAGCTGAGCAGACTCAGTGCTCAAAACAGATAATTACACCTTTGTTAAAATACCTACAGTTTTGTACTATACTTCACTAGGTTGAAGACATTGTAATGGGTTCATTACAAAGCAGATACGGACAGGCCTGAAGAACTCGTAACAATCTCAGCACAGCCCCTTCTGAGATTTATTTTTTCATCTGCAAGCAGCACTGACCTTATTGGTTCTCCTATATAGTCTTGGAACTTCTAGTGCACTCTTCAGGTATGCAAAGGAGGACTCACTGAGATCCTGGATAATCCTGTTATTCAAGGTAGGCACACAGGTTGCTAGAGAAGTCTTTGAATCTTCCAAGGCTCCTATTAAAGTAAAAATGCTGAAGTTTAAACTGTGCTACCCCACCCAACCACAACACAGATTATATGAATCCCTTCATCCTCCTAATCCCACTCATTATCTGCTGTCAAGTACAGGACATGCTTACCAAATAAAATATACACCAGCCATTTATAAAGCACTGCCAGTAACACCAACCATTCCCCAGCCAGAAACACAGATGGAGGCAAGAAAAGACAAATGGAGTAAAATAACATTCTCCAGATTCAAAGTTTTTCCAGTATTACCAATGAAGCAAGGGCTTGCTTGAATCAAAAGGATCTGATCTTCCAAAGGAACTGTATGAAATTCTCTCTAAAGTCCCTATGGAATAACTGGAATATGTTCAACTCAAAGCTGTGATTAGCAACAGACCATCCACTGAGCACAAGGGATGTGCACAAACTACATCTCTAATAGACTTGGACATCTACCAGTAGTTCTGATTTAGAGATTCCAGTGGAATTCATCATGCAGAACTTCTGGCTATGCTTGCAGACAGGGACTAGTTCACTCATGCAGCTCCATGCCTAGCTTTAATTATTAAATTAAAATCAAACTCCATATTTCACATAAAGAATGATCAGATGAAAAGAATCAAACAAACCAAAGGGACAAACCCAAAAACCAGATCAACCCAAACCAAAAACCCATAAAGAAAAACAGAGGCTAAAATACTGAATTACTTCTACCCTCTTAAGTTATTTAACTATGATACTTTGATAACTCTCTGCCTCATATGACTCATCAGGCCTGAGAGAGAATAGTCATTTTACAAAAACATTTTCATT
Source organism: Rhadina sibilatrix (assembly GCA_013400275.1). Classification (NCBI taxonomy): domain Eukaryota; kingdom Metazoa; phylum Chordata; class Aves; order Passeriformes; family Phylloscopidae; genus Rhadina; species Rhadina sibilatrix. Next base: position 1,038,778 of record VWYO01008368.1, read on the forward strand.
TCAACTGGATAATGGAAAGCCTCTCCTTATGTCTTCTTCCCCAATTCTTTCAAAAGTTCAATTATATGAATCTGCTAGCATAAAGTCCTCACTTTCTGAGGAAAAATCCTAAAAGCACTTTAGACTCACTCACAATTCTAATCATTAAACATTTTCCAGACTCAACAGGTTTGTTCAAGATTGTTTCTATTCAACAATTTAAACAGAAGACAAGATTCATTAAATATTTTCATCCTAAACAATGAAAATGTAGAAGTTGATTTCATTTGTTTGGGAGAGGGGATTTGGGAGAAAGGGGAAGGAGCCTCTCAGCTTTACCTGCAATGCAAGATATATTCTTGAAGCCAATCATTTCAAGCTTTGGTTTAATCATGTCTAAGATGCTAGGAATCTGTAAAAAACAACCCAAAACCAAGAGAGATATAGTCTTGCTATAAACATTTTAATTACTTTTCCGACATCCTGTAAGTCTGAAGTGCATCACAAGACACTCTCAATTTCTATGCTTTTACTACACTTCTACGCAATCAATACTAGAAATTTACAATATGCACAGGAATTTAGGCTTACACACTAAATCCTCTACCTTACTATTGTACTCAGAGGAAATTATTTAGAATTAACAAAATCCACCTGCAATTTACAACTTCACAAATTACAGAAAATTCAGCCTTACTGAAAATAAATACACAGGAATCATCCCTACTGGGAGACAATTAACACCATACATCTCTCCTCAGGACTCTGGATCATTAATCAAGTATAATCATGATGATAAAACCTTTTCCAACCTCCAAGACTAAACCCAGGAAACACTTAAAAGAGAAGACAACATCAAAGCTGAATGTTGCATCATACTCCAAGCTGCAACAGAGACTTTACTAGAAAAGGTAAGATTGCCAGAGTGACACTTCACACCAAAAAATTGTAGAAAGGTATTATTTTAGGACTTAAGTCCAGCAGCTACTGATAAACATAATTTAAATACCTAAGGTGGTTTGTCCATAATCTGCCATTCCAAATAAACACAGAGTAGGCCATGCATGTATTTCAGGTATCAGACACCCCAAGTTTTAGCATTTAAGATTTTTAAAAAAATCTGTACATTATGTACAAAATATGGTACATTATTTTAAACAATTTAATGCCCTTACAAGATGCCAAATACATCAAGGAAGACTCTAAGTAAGTCAAAAGTACAAACCCGATCCTGGAGTTTGTCCAGATCTGCAGCAACATAAATCAGCTGAGTACTAGATATAGAAGACAATGGCAGACTTTCTGGAGAAGATCCATTCCCTTGGTCCTCACTGGGATTGAGGCTCAAAGAAGATTCCTTTCTACCAGCTGGCACAGGTTTTTTGTTTTCCTTTGTATTCTCACTGGAAATGGGCCTGACAGAAACCTGAAACATCAAATTGAAGTGTGAACCCTAGCAATAGTGAAGGCAGTTAAAGCTGGACAAACTGAAAGGGTATAGCAAGGATTTGTAAGACTTAGCATCAGAATGCCACACCTTTAAGGGATGTTACCAAATACCACTACTAAATTAAATGTAAAAAGTAAACTTTGAAAAAATTTGAGCGTACTACAGAGTTGGACGATTAAAAACAAATTTGTCTAACTAAGGTTAGTAGAGCGCTGTCCAATCCTGCTGTCAAACAACTCTTTTCTCCCACCTCCTCAAGCACTCTGACATCAGGCAAGTGCTCCCCCTGACTACTCTGTTTTAACTCTGGTACTTATCAGTACTTTTCATGAGCTAATTTAGCTGAGAGAACTAAGTCACTTAGTCACAAAAGAAATTATAAATGGAGATCTTACTGCTGTCTTCAACTACTGAAGGGGCATGTACAGAGAAGACAGAATCATATTTTTCCTTGAGATATAATGACAGAGTAAGAGGCAATGGATATGTACTGTAGCAAGAGTAATTCTGACCAAATAGGAGGAAAAGGCAAACAGGAGGAAAAAGCAATCAGTCATTGGATCAGGGTTCTCAGCAAAGTGCAATCACCATCTTTGGATATACTCAAAATTCAACTTAAGAGGCTCTGCACAACCAGTGCAGTGATACTTTTTATAAGCCAAACTTATGAACTGCTTGAAAGTCAAAAACCACTAACTTCACAAAAAACTCTTAAAAAAAGAGGTCACGTACTTCGCTTCAAAAAGACTCTTTTTGATGGACATAGCCCATCACCAAGCCCTCAAAGCAGACTGCTCTCTCACCTCGCTGATGAACACAGAGTAGCGTGCCAAGATCTGCAGGCTGAGTTTCCACAGGCGGTGCGCTAAAAGCGGTAAAAACATCTGATCTGACCAGCACCTCACAAGACTCGTCCAGACCATGTGAGTGGCCAAGAGACAGAATGAACTCCCAGCTAGAAATGATTAGGCAAAGGTCAAATTCTAAGCACGTTTTTAAAAGATGCAACATCAGTGTAATGGCATTACCCAAGATTTACAAAAGCCAAGTCTTCCTAAAATATACAATCATAAGAGAGAAATGTACTAAGCATCGCCTGAAACAAACTCTTAAAATACTATCTCCTCAACACTTTAGATTTCAAATTCCACTAAACTCTTGCTGTAGCTGTGCAGGCAAAAGCATGAAATGAGAATTTGCCTGCAATAAAGGCAGAAACAGCTTGGCCAAATAATTACTTCAGGAAATAACATTTCCAAAATAATTTTTGGCAGTCTTTTGAAGAAGTTACATCAGATATGCCTGCCAGCCATAACATAATACTCCCTTAGCCCTAAACTATTGCTCCTCTCCCAGTTACATAAGATAGTTACTATAAATATTTATTTAAAACACTGTACAAATATTCATATTTAAACAAAATATTTTTAAAGCAGTTTACACAGTAACATTTTAGAGAATACAGTTAGAAAGATAAGGCATGTGTCTGCAAGTTCCAGGCCAACACCTTGAAGTGGTAAGATTTACGTTTTGTCTCCATTAGGATTTTTTCTCCTGGTTTGCTTCAGAGGGCATGTGTGGATACACATACAGACATTTAGCTGGCTCATAGCTACCTTCTTTGTAAGTATTTACTCTGTTAACTGAAATTAGTTCTTCTGATTACAAAACGCTTCTAATGAATGTATCAGGTTATATACCCAACCACTCTTATTCTTTCTGTGCATACCTCCTCATCTCCTCATAAATCAATGTCTGTTTTTGGAGCAGACACCAACACTATGAACGACAGCGAGCCTGAATGCTGCCAACAGACAGCCATTTTCACCTCTACACAGTGCTACAACAATTAAGAAAAATATGCCCCAATAACACAGCATAGCCTTTTGGTTGTCACTTAGAGAACGTCAAACATTAACAACTCCTTCTTGCACAGAGGGATGGTTTCACAAGTATGTTAATGACAGCTGCTGAAGATGGAGTTTTTAGTAAGCAAAGTGATCACCAAACAGAATTCTCACATGGCCATCTCTATAACAATGTTTTGTACTGTTTGATCAGTCAATCAGAAATCAGGAGCTCATGTGAACCACAGGATGCATGTTACTGAATACTCAAGAGACAGAATGATCACTGCTACTGATTCCTTTACAATAAATATCTTTTGCAATAAGAGTTTACCTGGTGCTTCCTCTAGTGTATCTGAAAGTGCTTCTTCTAAGGCTCCTGCTATTTCTCTGAATCTGAGAGAAAGAAAAATTTTGAATATCACAATTCAACAGTTGACTAAATTGATGCCTAAACATTAAAAAATGTTTACTTAAGTATTATTTCAATGTGCTATCAATGGTAATATATAGATTTTAAACCTGGGGTTATTTTTGCCCAACTGAACACCAGCATTCAAACCCTTTAAAGAGAACCCTTGCCATTTTACAGGCATATACAAAGCTTATACTTTGGGATATTATTAAAGTCATGATTGTAAACATTATCAAAATGATAGCTCACAGAGTAACAAGTCCTCAGCTTTTCAGGAGGGAAGCTTTTTGCTTTGTTACTGTCTTTAAACTAACAGCAAACAAATTGACACATACTTTCTTTAACCTTCAGGCAGGGCACCTGATACTGGAGCTCCAGCTTTCTACATGTTTGTTAATGAGCAGTAGCATAAGGTTCTGCAAACAATTCTGTACCTAATAAAAATCAATAGTTCCTCAAGGACACCTGTTTTGTTTTGTTTTAATTCCCCTTTTAAAAATACCCTTTTATAAAAAAAAATCACCATTCAAAGAAAAAAAAAACAAACCCAAACCAAAATGACACCTCCAAAAATTTTTAGGTGTAACAGCAAAAGTTATTAAAACCTCTGATACTCTTCCATACTTGCACCATTATAAGCTCCTCTGTAGGTAGGAAGTTCTGTTGCCACTGGTTTCCTCTTTTTAGCTTTTATGTGCACCATATACTAACTCTGTAAGTCCTTCCATCAAACTTACTAATTACAACCTGTAGGGTTTCTCTTGAAGTCTCTTAACTATCATTTTCAGATCAGGACAGGGGCCCACCTACCTTTTCTTGTTCAAACTCCTAATGGACTAAGATGAATATTTAGCAACTAAACATGTCTGTGAAACAGTTTCAAAACCTCAGTTCTGCCTATGCACTGCTTCCATCAACAGAGCAGTGTCTTTAAGTCTTATGGTGAAAAGGATTACAGAACAGAATTTTAATGATGACATAATCTTTGCTGAGTATTTCTTACATAGGAAATAATTTCCCCAGTGTGGCGCTCACTACAGTTCCACAATCAGCTGTACAGACATAACCGGAAGAATGAAACACGGGAAAGAGTTACTGGTGCTGTTTGTGCCAGCACTGCTACAGAAAAAATGCCTGAACATCCATCTGTTCCTCAAATGATCATTTCTAATGGCTTTAGCAATGGCTGATTTTTCTGGGGAATTTCTATAATTGAAAAAAGAAAAAAACCAAACAATCTTAACTATAAACGCCAAAGTGTGAGATAACAGTTCAATAAAAATCTTGTATGACTTAAAGGATATCAACACACATCAAGAGAAAGCTTCCCTGAAATATATAATTAGTATGTTGCATTATTTTCACAATCATGCACTAAAGAATTCATGGGTACTTGAGGTAGCAGATTATTGGAATATAAAGGAATAATACTGGTAAAGATGAATCAGCTGCTGTTATCCAAGCATTTCTCAAAATAGTACACTATTTAGACTTACAGTAATCTTGGAATAAAGGAAAAATTATTTTTTTCAAGTGTTTTAATCAATCAGAGCTCAGAATACCTAATGGGAAACATTTTTGAAGAGAAATAATACGCTGAAGCTCCATTTCAATTTTATGAGCAAGATTATCAAAGTTTGATCAATTGGTCTCCTACTAGAAAAGCTGCACTTGAAACAAAAAGGGCAGACACAGAGAACTATTAATGATACATATCTGTTAAAAGGTTCATAATGGCTGAGTTCCACAGACACTTTTAGTCTGTGCACCACTATATAGTAAATACTCCTGCCCCTTCCCTTGGGCCAGCATGAATATTCACACAATTAAGTGGTTTGGGGAAATTGACTGGAGTCGAACATGAGTCTTTTTTTTTGTCCTGAGTAATAGATCCTTATCAGTTCACTACACAACTGCAGGAACAGATGTGCAAACAAAAAACCAAACCAGGGTAACAGATGCAGTGACTACTGTTTTACAAAACACCAAAACACTACGGCCCAGCTCCCAGCCCCACGCTCTTGTCACTTATATTAACTCTACCACTCCTAAGATTCCTGGATGGAATTTTTCAGCACAAGTGTAGATTCACCCTGGATTAAAGAAACTGTATAAATGTGACTATGGTAGTGCTATTGCCAATTACGGAATTGTGCAATAAAAAGGCCACTAAGTGATTCAGGTTAAAAATAAACATCAATTTCTCTTCCCCATCTTTTGGAAACTACATTTTTTTTAAGAGGCTCTCAGAAGGCTTTGGACCAAGAGAGATCACACATGGCTCACTTGGGTCATAGCAGACTTCATCAATGGTTCCTTGCCTGGAGGGTTGCTCTCTGCCCTATAGTCAGACCTGTAGACTACACTCTCTAAAATATAGTTCCACGTTCTATTTTATTTCATTAAAATTCTAACATTACAAGAATTAAAGCTTTCTTGGGTCTCTCTGTTCTTTTCTAGCTGCAAGGTCTGTAAAAGGAAATACTACAGATACATCAGACTGCCAGTAAAATAACCTAGAAGTTATTACTTAGCTCCTCAGGAATAGGGAACAGGAGGACAATCTTTGGGAAAACAATGCTACAAGACCCAGCACTTTAAAGAGTACATCCTGTGAGACAAAAAGAACATCAAAAACATGGGTAGATCTGGAAAAGCTAAGAGTTCTTAAGTCCTTTAGTTCTATATGTCTAAGAAAAAATACTTCTTCTCTCACATTAAATATTCCTCTGGATTTGCACAAGTAGCATCATTCAACATATAGCTTAGTCTCACGGACACTGGAGAAAAAGAGTTTGAAACAAGAGCTCAAGACTTATTTAGATCTGTTCCTGAAAGTCTTATGAGTAGCTTATCAAATCTGATGTAACAACACTGTACATACTGAAGAGTAGTCATGTGGTTTTTTGCTAAATTGTTGAAAGTTACTTGACTTAATAATTAAATTCTTAGCATCATGCAGTATGATTTGTTAACAAGTGAGACTTTGAACAATGAGGACGTGTGACCCTTAGCCAGATGATGTTGCCATGATGAACCTCTACTTTTGCAAGAGTGCAAAAAAAAATGCATGCCAACCTTATTTGAAAATACACAGGCAAATTCCATTTGTTGTTAAAGCTGTGGTAAGAGGGATGAGCTCTTAACCGTTTCACGCTGGCCTGGGAGCCACACTGTCGTTCAAATTTCCGTATGAAATCCATACTGGTGGTGTATTTCTGCAGGAAGAGAAGGAGCATTCTGATCACACAAAGGCTCCCAGCAAACAAGGAAGGCCACCATCCATTCAGCAGAACCCTTGTATCATGCTACAACTAAGCTTGAGGTTCAGGATGGGCTGACACTGCCCTCCATCAGCTAATCATACAAGGCTACAAGCCTGGACTGCAGTGAAACTAAAACCAAACTAACTCGAAAGTGTGACTCTGTGGTAACAAAAGCTAGCCCAGGACACTTCTAAAAAGCATAAAACTGTGCCAGCACACTGACCAAGCAGAACTGATCAGAGATTTGTGAGTATTTCTGAACTTTGTCACTGAGGTGGTGCTGCACAGTACTAACAGAGTCAGGTGCAGCAGATAAAAGTATACAACAAAGAGAAATAATCAGGAATGAAGCTCAGAAGTACACAGAGAATCACACATGAGAATGGAAGCACAATATTTTTGTCTGTTACACAGGATCTGTATTATAAGAATTTCTGGACCTGTTTCCCTAAAAATGTTTCGCAAATATCAAATACATGCAGAAGAACTTCAAACAATTTCAGATAAACTAACTTCATCCAGTGTATACTTCTAGTAAGATGTTTCTGAATAATATTAAGTTGATTGTAACCAAAAAATTACATTAATCCCCAAACAAACTGTGGATTTGGCCTCAACAGTATGAGAACACTGAAAATAATGAAATGATAAATTAAATCATGCACAAAGCAGGCCAAATACATGGTGAAAACCAGATGTAAAACAGTACAAAAAAATGTTTTTTCATACAAAACAGACCTTGCTAACAGACCACAAAACTCATGTAAATGGATTGAAAATCAAAACACAAAGTTGAAATTACTTCTATGCAATGAAAACTAGTTTGACTTCTGTGTGAGCTTCTTCTATTAAAAAAATAGGAAACACCCATAAAACCTATCATATACTCTCATAAATCTCCTACAGAATTAATGAAATAAGTCTGACCTAATCTCTCAGTGCTTCTGACTTCACTGCAGCATTAGGGTTCAATCCACAATCCAGAGCACTACGGGAGTGATGTGATTTTGCCTCTCGTGAAGCAGTAAAACATTATCAGGAAAAGCCCCTGCATCGGTGCTTAGAAGGTCTGCTCTCAAAAACTCTCCTGTCAACAAAGGACATGAACTGCCACAGGGATGCTTTTGTATCTCAGTAAGTTCATAACTTTCTGTTAAAGGTATCATTATGGAAAACCTTTCTTGTGATGTGGCAGTTTCAGTGTCAAGATAGTATTCTGGAAAATGCACACAAAAGCTTTTAAGCAACTTCTTTTCTCCTAACCTGGTTATATTTATAACACAACGAACCCATAAAAGGAATGGGAGGAGTTAGACCCAGACTAAATGACAGATAAGATCTCTTTCAGGCCTCCTTTCTTAGATAATAAACCCAACAACTGTAAAAAGACAAACAAGCTGTTAATGCTCTGCTACCCTAAGTGTAAGTCAGAGATATAAACCAAACACTCTGTAAAGACTTTTATCACTTTCAAAATAGAAGGCACCTCAAGAGACATTTATCTCAGTATTGAGAACATTATACTCAGGAGAGGGAACTAACTGTAAGATTGGTTCTTACTTCAGTTTCTAGGATTGGATTGTTGACTGCACAGTTACTTAAGACAAGTAAAATCGGGAACCAAAATGGAGCAATTTTCAAACAGAGAAATCTAAACTTAATCTCAAATGTTTAAGGATTAAAGAAGTATTCTGTTCAAATACTCATAAATCTACACATCTAACTCAAATAAGGGTACATCAACCTGAAACAATTTTAAAAAACCACCTCACAAACAAACTTATTAACATACTTAACATTGCCAGTCTGATTTTTACAGGATTTAAAACAAATGTTTCATTCTCTCTCTCCTCTACACCTAAAATCCCCTTAGCAGATAATACTGCATATTCAAACTTTTCAGAATTAAACCTATACATAGATACATAGGCAAATAAACACAGAAAAAAAGACTTTTCTGCATTTCTATCAACCTAGAAAATGGAGGTGAAAGATTATTGTATAAAGTCTGTGTAGCATTACTTGGCTCATCATCAGTACAAAAACAATTTTAAAGGGCTTTTCCCTCCCTCTTAATTCAGAACTATTAGTCTTTAGATAGGTGTAACAGCATTTTTACACTTGGCATTTCAACTTTGTATCAGTTTTAAAGTAAAATATTTTAATGAGTTTAATGACTCTGAGTCACTTAAGTAGTCAAAAGCAGTCTGGAAAGTACTTTGGACTTACTAAGTAATTTACCTGGAAGTCATGGGTGAATGTTAGGTTTTTATGGCTTTTTTTTTTT
>VWYO01008368.1:1048036-1099252 GCA_013400275.1 Rhadina sibilatrix
TTTTTTTTTTTTTTTTTTTTTCTTTTTTTTGGATTCTTGGGTGTTTTTTAAATAAACACAATGCCTTTGTTGGCCAGTATCAGTGTAACATAAGACAGGCCTTTTAAGCAAACACAGCTTATCTAAAGACAAAATACACTCCTGTACATCATGCAGCACAGTACAGCAAAAGCCCAACAAGGCTTACAATCTGTATTATGTAGGGCATGAGGTGAAAGCTTAAAGAGTGGTTAAAACATTATGGTAAACTAAGAATTCTCATGAGGGAGGAGGAACACACTACAGTGCCACTTGCACGGCACTACCACAGCTTTCTTCAACATCTATGTAATTTGCTTCTTATTCAGAGATGGCACTGCAGACACACTCAATCATGCCTACCTGCCTTCACTTGTTCCATCTATCTGTACAAAAGAGATCTTAAATTCCAAGAAAAAGTATCTAAGTGTTTGGTAAAAGCAGTTTTGCAGGAACACATGAAGAATCACATGCCTTATAAACCTCCACCAGCAAGTCAGCATTTCCTTAAGTCATCTGTGTTGATATGCCAACAATGCCTTCCTTCAAACAATTTACTACTGCTTCCCATCTCTATTTTGAAAATAAAATGTTTCACACTAATCACAAGTTGAATTGCCAGGGGAAGAAGATCCAAATTTTTCAGTAATCATGGTTAAGCACAAGCAGACAGGACATGAGGAAAAGCAGAAAGTTCATATTTTTTACTTGTGACCTACTGCAAAGCACTGCCAGAGCCAATCTTCATACTAGACCAAGAAATCTATTTCACCATTAGTAAAACATGACGTTTTAGAGACAGAGTAGCACTACCAATGAAGAAAAGACAAGATTGACCAATACTTTAAATTCATTATTTAATGTAAGCTTGTGATACCAGAGAAATACTATCTCCGTTTTCTAAACCTGATGGTGCTGCCAAGTATTTTCAAGTTTTAGTTGATTCGTATTTATAATCACAACATAATTTTCAGTACTTCAAGAGAGCAAAAGGTAAAACAAGCAAGTGAAACAAAGAATTCTTTTAATCTTCCCGTAGTAAAAAAACAAGTTGCAACCCAGATATTTAATTAACATGACTGCTATACAGAAGTTCTAAACTTGAGTGAACAATGGAGTCATCCACTCCCACCTTCAATTATGTTACAATTCTACTCCCAAAATGAACACTAATTCATCTGACTGAATGATGTCCAATAACTTCTGTATGAGCTTTCCTAAGCTTGAGAAGAGAAGTATTCTGAGATAACCTCCTCTCCAAGCCATGCAACAACATGAATTTAGACAAAAGAAGCAGGGGGGGAAAATGTTAGAGAACAAGACTCTTTCAATTCTCCTGTGTGTCACAGAAACTAGAAATGGAAAAAATGAAAATTAATTACCTCATGAAACACATCTGGGTTTCCAGGGTTAAAAAGTGAAGGTAATTTCTCCTCCAAACCGTGTACTATTTCTGGCCACACCGAATTCACTAAGAAATCATATCCAGGAACAATATCTGCTTTTTCACTGAAAAAAAATTACAATTATCCCATGGTTATATTTTACCATCAGGTTTCTATTTGGAGCCGAGAATCACTAAAAAATAGATGCACTGCACTAGACAAAATGCAATGAAATTTTTTACATATTTATGCTGATTCCCTCAAATGGTTCTTCCTTTGAAGATTGCTTATTTGATTTCACAGTCTCATCAAATCCAAGGTGTTTTTTTGTAACACTCAAAGTGTTTTAAAAATTTATCAGTTATATATTTTGCAAGTGTGTACTGGAAAATTAGTACATTTCACCTGAGAAATCCTATTATTACTGGTATAATTCAAGTTTTAATAGCTCCAAATTTAAAAGACCTATCAAGTAGGAATAATGTGACTAATGCAATGAAAAGAAGAACTTTTTCCTAATTGTTCCAAACTTTATTTATACATATTGTGTTTGATCAAAAAATTAAAAGATACCTTGATTATGAAAACTTAAAAATTGTGAGCAGAAGAGATAAAAGCATTCAATTCCAGTTTAGTACACCGCACTACAAAGTAGAAACATTCCATTATTAAGAACAATTAAAACTTGCTGAGGCATTAAAAGAATTAAAATGTTAGTAAAACTTAGGAGTCATAAAAAGCTCAGCAATGGATGACTAATTAGAAAAGTAATTCTGCAGTCCCTAGGGGCTACATCCATAGTTCTGCTAATTACAGCAGTCTACTATATTAACCATCCTGCAAATAGATGAATAAATGGATACAATTCAATAGACCTGAATTATTTAAGCTTGAAAACAGGCAATTTAATTGCATAAAGAATTAAGCACTTTTTGAGAACACAGTGGAAGCACAAATCAATTAAACCTGTTGTATCTGTACATGCAATAAATCAGTCAAACCTCTGAGGATCATACCCACTTTTCTGATGGGCACTAGGAACTCAATAACTTCTGAACTTATATTTTAATAGCTTTATTATGCTCTTCTCCTTGGATGAAGTGTACACTTGTATTTAATGGGTTCAAAAAACCAAGTTATCTGACATATTGTATTATGCACAAGACTCACTTCTACTACTGAAATACAGGATTGTCTTTGCTTCCTCTGAAGGTCTGGACTGCAGCACCAGTAAGGCCTGTTCACTATTTTGGTTTGAAAAACACAGGCATGAGATACAAATCAAACTTGACTATGAATCTTCAGGAAAGGCCAGGTAACTCATTAGTGCGCGAAAGCTGATAATACAAAGGATTTCGAAGCGTATGATACTTGTTGTAACTTCAGTGCAGCTGAGAGAAAGCCCAAGATATTTACCTGGAAATTGCTCCCCCTGTTACTTCACGCAGGAGACGGCAATGATGAGGAACAAACTCCAAGAGCCTATTGTACATGGCCTGGAGGCCATTAGGGTGGGATTGCACATATTGCTCCACCATCACCTGCCAGGAACAGCTCAATGTTAAATGCCAGAAAAGTGAACATAAAATATGCTGTCATGCAAGACTCACAAAACTCTTAACACTATAACCTCAAACACTAGGATAGTCAGTATATTACTTTTTTTAAAATTATATTTTCCGAGTATAACTTGCCAGCTTGAATTATTACTTCCTTTAAAGCAGCACTCTTAACTGCCAAGGCTAGCTCCAAAAATGGGAAGGAGCTCCTTTGTTTTAAATGTGAGCCAGTGTGTCTGGCTCCCAACCCACTGCCACATCACTGTCAACTGAAGCAGTCTGTCAAGTAAAACAGGCAACTGGCTAATCAAACTCAGAAAAAAAGTAAAAACTCCTTCTAAATGTTGAGGTGGTTGGTCCAATCCCAAATACAGGCGAGCCAAAGCAAAGAATCTTCTGTGACATTGCTAAGCCTCTAATGCAGCTAGCAAACCAGTTTGTCTGGACAAACTCAGTGAAAAGGGATAATCTCTGCCATAAAGAGAAGGAAAACAGTGGGAAAAGAACAATAGTTTGTTTCTTGGTATTCTTCCACATGTCTGAATACATTTGCTTCTTGCTACATAAACAAGTGGAATGGTGCAGAAGTGGTGAAAGAACAGACCCTGAGAAAACCAAGGTGAAAATGACATGTCCCACACTGTAGCAGCTATTACAGTACTTAGCAGACACTCAATGAAAACCTGTCCTAAATGGGAGAGGTTTGGTTTTTTGATTCTTTAGCCCAAGAAAAATGGAGGTAAGAAAAAGAAACCCAACTGGATATAACCTGAAATTGGTGACAAGCAGGTAAGAGAATTCCTCCATCCTCTTTTTCTTAAACAGCAACAACAACCAAATTGACATTTTGTTAGGGCTCAGTTCAACAACCAAATTGACATTTTGTTAGGGCTCAGTTCTCCTGTTCTCTCCACAAAGATATTTTGAAGCTGCTAACAAAAGCTGGAGGTTCATAGGAAAAATAAGCATGTTTGGAAAACAACTGGAATTTTTTTACGTTATCTTACTTCATCTACATAAGGTTTTACAAGCACTTGACCAACTAATGCCTCTGCATCTCGTGTTTTGTCAATTGTTGCATAAGTGCGTAGACAGTGGCGTATTATGTCAACATTTGAAGTTTGAAGGCCTTCCAAGAGCAGCCCTTCCAGAGACTGCTGCAACATGGCTGTTATTCCAGCTATACGCTACAAAGAAAAAGAAAATACAGTCATAAAACACTAAAAACATAGCTTTGTCATCACTGTTGAAGTAAATTCATCCAGAAGTACCTAACTCAGCTTTCTATCCTCACTTGAAAGTACAAAAGTTTTGATAACTGCCAATGTTGAACAAACATTAACACAAACTTAATAAAGCTAAAGGCAATAATTTTCTTCTATATGTTGTAAGTTATATGGTAACTTATATCAGGTCTACTTTATCCTGAGGAAATAAGTCAATAATTGTTCCTTGTTCAACTGAACCAGCATGTGACAATAAACAAAAGATTTACAATAAGTGACCAGGGATAACAATTGTAGCATTTGTCCCTCACTGTGAGAGACTAAACAGTGTGTACCTAGCACTACTTGTCAAATTATCACAAACCAATGACACTGAGTGACACTAGCAAAAAACAAAGCAATTAGATTCCTTCTGGCTTCTGCCAAACAGCTTCTTCAGTCTACACATATTCTCCTTTTTGCAAATCATTATTCCTGATCTCCCATGACATCTTTTCTACTGTATCTCACTCACTGCTACATTACCTGCGGATGTACTCCTGGCCCAAGATGGTCCCCACAACTCTATTTGAAGGAAGTTCAGCGACACACATTAAGGTAGTCAGAGCTAAACTATGAATACAGCCTGACAAATTTCCTCTCTCCTTTTTTACATGCTGTGTTGTGTCCATCCATCCTAAAATGATTCACGCAGTTTATACCAAATGTGCAAAACCAGGAACCCAAATGCTGACTAGTCATGCAAGCTACATTCTGACAAGCCTTAGCAACAACAGATACAGGACAGAAGTCCTGGCAAATACCATTAAACAAACTACGTGACAAATGTTCTCCCACCACATACACTACTCTGCTGCTCTTATCCAAGTTTGATAACTGAGTGGCCAGAGGAGTCTTGTCAACTGTCCATATAACAACATGACTGCTTTTATGTCTGGAGCTGAAATAAGTTTATAGTGCCAACAAGCAGAGGCACAAAGTCAAAAACTGGAACTCTGAACTACCTCATTAGCTTGAAAGCCATTAATAATGACACCCTCGTGCTAATCAGCTTAAAGCATTACCCCATCTCTATATTCACAGCTTTCTTTGAGCACAAGTTTTCATTTATTCCCTCTCCCCACTGGAGAAATAGAAGAAAGGAAATCTCACCAAAACATCAATTAATCTTTTACAGTAGGTAAAACAGTATACTGGGAGATTAGTAATGGCCAGCATAGTTTCATGAGAAGACAAACTTGAATATACTCAAACCAGCCACTGTGTAGGCACATTCCATTTATATTCTGCTCTGTACACTGCAGGTAACAAAGCCAACATAAATCTCTAGAACAAGGCCTTAGTATCAGTAAGCACACAAACTGCAAGACACATCAGGCTGACAAAAACACCTGTATTTCCTACTCTTATTCTCAGTAATCTATCCCAAAGAAGTAAGCAAACAGGGCATAAATCCCCATAAAAAGCAATAGTTCTAGTCAACTGATAAAAATTATCTCAGGAAACCCATTTTTCTCCATAAATTAATTCAATAAAACTCTGTGGAAACAGGCATTTATCTTCCAATTACACTGGCTTTGCTTAACTGTGCAAGTGTTAAGTGTCATGCAATACTTACTGGTCTCACTTTGTCTAAAAGGGGCATTCCTTTGCTTTGTACTGCATGAAATTGTAGTTGATTAAACTCTGTGGCAATTCTCTCTAAAACTTGTCCAGTTAGAAGTGGACTAGAAGAGAGATGATACAAAATGAGAATACATAGTTAGATCCTTTCAAACCAACTCACTCCCATCTGTAACAGATAGATAGAGCTTTCCCTCAATTTTTTGTAGTTTAAATATTTTGAATTCTGATAGGTACTACTGTAATTATTACAATCAAGCAATGGTGATCTGGAGCACGCTACATGATTAGTGCTGTTTTGCAGCTCTAACATGAAGTGGGTGAAGCAGAAGCTGAGAGGAACATAAGCTCGTGCCTCAGAAGTATGAAGCACTTTTTTCTAGATGCCAGTTTTATTATCACATGAAAAGTCAGTCTTAAGAGAGCTCAGAAACTGCACCAGGTGACCTTCACCATCCAGATTTGTTTTTTTCTTACTCTGTCATATAGTAAAAATAATGACAGTTACTTCTAGAGAAACAGTCCTGCCCTTGAGATTTGAGTCCAAATCTCAATTATGAGCCAAATTTTCAGTTGTTCAAGTATGATCTTAATTGTAAATTCTGCAAAGTTCCTCACTTGACTGAAAATATCTGCTTTTGTCCCTCCAGGTATCAACCTACTTTCTGGTACACCTACGCTCCACTACCATGGAGATCCAGCACACTGAGCTGAAGAGACAGTCTCACACTGTGTCTTCCCTCCAGCTTAAATTGTACTTGCATCCCAGTCAAGCCTTTCAAGTGCATGACTGGTACATCAGCTCCAAAATTGGCCGAAAGACATCTTGTAATCCTCAGCAAATGCAGAGGTTTGACTGGAATTTGTCACAAACCTTCCTTGCACTAGGTTTGCCCAGCCTTCCTTCAGCTATTCATGCAGCAGTCCTTTCACTTACACATAAGCAGGGAAAACAAGAAAAACTATTTTGTTCCACTTACAAATGACATTGGAATAAACTGCAGAGAGTATTTCAGACATGACATGATTAGTGACTTCCAATAAAATAAAGTAAAATAAAATAACTGCACATCAACTTCAAAAAGCTTGCTTACTGAAAGCACCGCAAGTAATTTGGAACTTTGGAGTCTGAGTTACACATTCTGTGAATGACTGGCTTGCAGAAGACTAAAATCAAGAAAATACTAAAATTACAGTAATTCATTCCATCAGAGTTACATTTCTAAAGATATACCCTACTGCTTGTAAATTCACCTTCAACAACACCATGAATTTAAGTTAGTCCCATCAATTACAAACAAAACTGAACATTACAAATTTTTTACCTGTTTCCCTCTAATGAGGACAATTCTTTAGTGCCTTGGGAATGTAAAATCTTCTCAATTTTCTCAACAGACTGAATAACATGAATAAGTCTCAGGACACACATCTGTAATTAAAGAAAGATTTTTCATGTCTAACCTCAATCCCAACTGACATCATCTAAAGAAAATATTTTAGATTATTTCTTAGTTCTTTGGGTTTTTCCTGGTTTAAGTTTTCTCCCTCTATCTTGAACACTTGAGTCATGTCTCAGTTGAAGTGTTGCTCACATAAGTCCATAAAACACCACAAATAAATGTTTGTCACAGATGTAGGACAGCTGTTCCTATCCCTGATGTTTTTCAAAGTTCAGCACAAATACAAATGTTAGTGTGTCTCCTGCCTATAAAAAACCCAAAAAACAGCTGTACTTCAATTCCACTCATAATAAATAAGTTTATATGCTACTGCAGTCAGAAACAAGAGCAACTATAACTAAAAAAAAAAAAATCCAACTGAATCAAACATGTTTTGGGCAACTACAGTAAAACCAAGATTTACAATCAACTTGACACTGTAAAATATGAAGTCTGTAAACCAAAATGTGAATATATTTTACAAGTACAAAATCCTGCACAGTGTGCATCTAGACAGCCTAGAACTTTCTAAATTTCATTTTCTGTGGGTTAATGGAAAAATCAAAGTTATCCTAAGGATGATCTTTTAAAGGTAGTAATTTATCTGTTTTACCTTTTTTCTTCTAATATCTTCTTGTTTAGTCATCCGGTCATCTACTGCTTGAATTCCTTCACTGACACATGACTTCAGACTCTGTGAGAGAAAAAGTCACTTTGTAAAGCTTGCTTCCCATTTAAGGGTTGAGAAAAACATAAAAAAAAAGGGTCTAAATTTAAAACACAGATTAATAAGATTATGGGACCAATAAAAGCTACAGTGCATCAAGTGAAAAAGCCATAAATACAACTAAATAACTGAAAGTAGAACCCGCTCCCTTAGGTATTGTCATTGCAAATAAAATTATTTCCACCAGAACTGTTCTTTTAGTACCTTAGAGAGAACAAATGACTTTCGCCTAAAAACAGGCAATCAACCCACTATGTTTTCATGTCTTGCAACTGAAGTTATAAATCAGTTTTAAATAGTATTTTTCCATGTAATATTTCTCTATTTCTCTATACTAGCTGACCTTGTTTTCTCTTAAGACATGAAGGGTGTGATATTTTGAAGGCACATTTATGCAGCAAGGATCCCTTTGAACTGCCAAGATGATGAAAAATTGCCCCTTCCTATAAACACCAAGTCAGTGTGGAAGAGCCAGAATAAGATCCACCTTCAAGAGGGTGATATTTTATGGTTAAACCACATACTGAGCAAAAAAAGTCCATAAAGGGATTGTGCTGCATCTGAATTTTTACCACCTTTAAGTTACTCAAATAATAAAACAGTTTCAAGTTATCTCCATAGACTTGTCCTGCAAGAATCTATTCACTTGTCAAATTCACTCTTTATCTTTTAATTGAAATGCATTATAGCAAACATAAATTTACTGCACTAAAAGTGGTTGAAAACACAATGTTTCTCCTACTAGCAAACTAAGTCATCAATTTTCACAGAGAAGTTTATTGTAACAAATATTAACTTGAATAGAAGATATTCTGTAGATCATATGAGAGTGAGCTGAAGTTTACCAAGCTGCTGACAATGACTGTTTTGAACATACCATAACTTCTTCCCTTAACTGTCCCAAGGGTACTGAAAGTTGATTGAGAGCCTTGTCCATGCCAACCTAAAGAAATTATCACAAACACATTTATTACTTTTTGATAAGATCATATGTGAATTACTGACAAAGCCTATCATTTTACAGATACTAAAAGAGAACTGAGAAAACATAACTTCTTTTATAATTTCCAGTTTTAAATTCAATGCAAAAATATGTTACCTCCAATACAGACATAAAGATATGAGGCTGCTTTCACACAAAGCTGAAAGATAAACAAAATTTCCACCTATGGAAAGTTTTCCTCTCGGAAGTATGTTAAGCCTCAGTTTTTGAATCTGTATAATTGGAACAACTACAATTTTCAGACACAAAGTTGGGGCTTTTTAAAGATATTTTGACTACACAAAAAGTTTAAAAGAATTCCTAAAAGAATCCTTCAAAACAGCCTTACTTTTATCATTGCTATTCTATTTTAATAATTTATTTCCTTCCATTTTAAAAGTGCTTAGAGTTTGAAACAAAGTTTGCCCTGAGTCTAAATCCCTAACGAATCAGCTTTTCAAGACAAAATGCATACATCTAAAACATTTACTACAGGCCAACAGCAATTCTGTACAGCAGCTAAGTTCTACAGGAATGATGTCTTCGTGCAAGAATCAGGGATCTCAGTTTAAGACGCCATAAATCATAAAATGCCAAAATAAAATGCCATATTAATTTCATATGAAAAATAAAAATCCCGCAGAACCACATTAAGCCTGAACTACACAGTACAACCAGTAACACTTACTAGATTTGTTGAGAGATTAACAAAATCTGCATAGTCCTTATTTATGAGNGGAGGGCTCCGGGCGGCACTGCGGGCGGGCGCTGTGTGGGGCTCGGAGCCCGCCTGCCCGGGCTGCGCGCGGCACGGCCGGGAGTCACGGGAGCGGCTGGGTGGGAAGGCGCCTCTGCGATCATCGAGCCCAACCTGGGACTGAACACCACTATGTCAATTATGTCATGGCATTGGGTGCCACGTCCAGTCTTTTCTTGAACACCTCCAGAGACAGCGACTCCACCACTTCCCTAGGCAGCCCTTTCCGATGTCTAAGCACCCTTTCTGTGAAGAAAATCCTTCTAACGTCCAAACTTGTCCTGGAGCAGATTGAGACCATTTCCACTTCGTCCTGTCTCTGGTTGCCTGGAACAATAGGCTGAGCCCCACCTGGCTACAGCCTCCTTTGAGGCAGTAGTAGAGAGAGCAGTGAGGTCCCCCCACCCCGAGCCTCCTTTTCTCCAGNTAAATAGTATTTTTCCATGTAATATTTCTCTATTTCTCTATACTAGCTGACCTTGTTTTCTCTTAAGACATGAAGGGTGTGATATTTTGAAGGCACATTTATNTTTCCATGTAATAAGGATTTCTCTATGCTAGCTGACCTTGTTCTCTCTTAAGACATGAAGGGTGTGATATTTTGAAGGCACATTTACGCAGCAAGGATCCCTTTGAACTGGCTGCCGAGATGATGAAAAATTGCCCCTTCCTATAAACACCAAGTCAGTGTGGAAGAGCCAGAATAAGATCCACCTTCAAGAGGGTGATATTTTATGGTTAAACCACATACTGAGCAAAAAAAGTCCATAAAGGGATTGTGCTGCATCTGAATTTTTACCACCTTTAAGTTACTCAAATAATAAAACAGTTTCAAGTTATCTCCATAGACTTGTCCTACAAGAATCTATTCACTTGTCGAATTCACTCTTTATCTTTTGATTGAAATGCATTATAGCAAACATAAATTTACTGCACTAAAAGTGGTTGAAAACACAATGTTTCTCCTACTAGCAAACTAAGTCATCAATTTTCACAGAGAAGTTTATTGTAACAAATATTAACTTGAATAGAAGATATTCTGTAGATCATATGAGAGTGAGCTGAAGTTTACCAAGCTGCTGACAATGACTGTTTTGAACATACCATAACTTCTTCCCTTAACTGTCCCAAGGGTACTGAAAGTTGATTGAGAGCCTTGTCCATGCCAACCTAAAGAAATTATCACAAACACATTTATTACTTTTTGATAAGATCATATGTGAATTACTGACAAAGCCTATCATTTTACAGATACTAAAAGAGAACTGAGAAAACATAACTTCTTTTATAATTTCCAGTTTTAAATTCAATGCAAAAATATGTTACCTCCAATACAGACATAAAGATATGAGGCTGCTTTCACACAAAGCTGAAAGATAAACAAAATTTCCACCTATGGAAAGTTTTCCTCTCGGAAGTATGTTAAGCCTCAGTTTTTGAATCTGTATAATTGGAACAACTACAATTTTCAGACACAAAGTTGGGGCTTTTTAAAGATATTTTGACTACACAAAAAGTTTAAAAGAATTCCTAAAAGAATCCTTCAAAACAGCCTTACTTTTATCATTGCTATTCTATTTTAATAATTTATTTCCTTCCATTTTAAAAGTGCTTAGAGTTTGAAACAAAGTTTGCCCTGAGTCTAAATCCCTAACGAATCAGCTTTTCAAGACAAAATGCATACATCTAAAACATTTACTACAGGCCAACAGCAATTCTGTACAGCAGCTAAGTTCTACAGGAATGATGTCTTCGTGCAAGAATCAGGGATCTCAGTTTAAGACGCCATAAATCATAAAATGCCAAAATAAAATGCCATATTAATTTCATATGAAAAATAAAAATCCCGCAGAACCACATTAAGCCTGAACTACACAGTACAACCAGTAACACTTACTAGATTTGTTGAGAGATTAACAAAATCTGCATAGTCCTTATTTATGAGTTCTACCATAGCAGTTTTAAGGAGTTTGTAATAAAGCTCCAGATCCTCTCTGAGCTCTTCCAACTGCACACGTTTCCTGCAGTCTGACACAAAATGATCAACATCAAAATCGGCCTGAAAGTGAAACAGGAAAGAGAAACAGTTTACACAAGAACACACCCAAAATAAAGTACTCCATATGCCTGTGAGTTGACCGAACTAAAGCTCTAGGAGGCAAAAGGCTTCTTAACGCAGCAGTTTAACTCTCGGTTTTTAGGATGAAAACACAGAGTGTTGTGGCGCTGAATACCCAAAGGCCAGTTCTCCAAAATACAGAAAACTTTAAAAACCAAACAAACCACGAAACAAGAGCCAAGAGTCGAAATTCAGTACTGAGAACTACTCGAAGCTCTCCAAGCGGCGAGGCCTCTCGCTCCCGTCAGCCTCAGAGCCCGGCCCTACCCGGACACGGCCGGGTCCCCCTGTCAGTGGCCCCCCGGCGCTTCTGGCAGCCCCCGCCCGGGAGAAGGGCCGTGGCGGAGCTGTAAAATCCCGGCCAAGGCTCCGGGCCTCTCTCTCCCACAGGGAGCCCGCCACCCGCATCTTCAGGAAGCCCCTCGCCTCTCCACAACCCTCCGGCTCCGGCGGCCCCCGCGCACCTTCATGAACTCGTCCTTGTCGAAGCAGAGGTTCTCGGGGCCCCGCGGCAGGTTCATCCCGGCCTCCATGCCGGGCCCGACGCCCGCACCGCCCCCTCGGCCAGCGCGGCACCGCCGAGCGCCGCCGCCGCCGCAGCGCCCCCTGGAGGGCTCCGGGCGGCACTGCGGGCGGGCGCTGTGTGGGGCTCGGAGCCCGCCTGCCCGGGCTGCGCGCGGCACGGCCGGGAGTCACGGGAGCGGCTGGGTGGGAAGGCGCCTCTGCGATCATCGAGCCCAACCTGGGACTGAACACCACTATGTCAATTATGTCATGGCATTGGGTGCCACGTCCAGTCTTTTCTTAAACACCTCCAGAGACAGCGACTCCACCACTTCCCTAGGCAGCCCTTTCCGATGTCTAAGCACCCTTTCTGTGAAGAAAATCCTTCTAACGTCCAAACTTGTCCTGGAGCAGATTGAGACCATTTCCACTTCGTCCTGTCTCTGGTTGCCTGGAACAATAGGCTGAGCCCCACCTGGCTACAGCCTCCTTTGAGGCAGTAGTAGAGAGAGCAGTGAGGTCCCCCCACCCCGAGCCTCCTTTTCTCCAGACTAAACACTCCCAGCTCCCTCAGCTGCTCCTCACAAAGCACTTATGCTCCAGACCCTTCACCAGCTCCATCACCCTTCTCTGGACACACTCTGGCACTTCAATGTTCTTCCTGAGCAGAGAAGCCCAGAAGTGGTCACTGAACTCAAGGTGCAGCCTCACCAGTGCCAAGTGCAGGGGGCAGTCACTGCTCCGGTCCTGCTGAACACACTAAGAGTGACACTAATAGTGACAGAGGCCAAGATGCCACAGGCCTTCCTGGCCAGCTGGGCACACACTGGCCCATGTCCTGCTGCTGTCCAGCACCACCAGGTCCCCCTCCATCCGCTTTCTCCCAGCCTGTAGCACTGCATGGCGTTGTTGTGGCCAAAGTGTAGGATCCAGCACTCAACACTCACACCCAACTTTGTGTTTATGGATTTACAAAGGGTTAACTCAATCCCCTCATCCAGTAGCACTACCACTGTAACCCCTAAACCACTAAACCATGTCACCCAGAGCCAGATCCAGATGCCTCTTGATTCCACCATTTCCCTGGGCAACCTATTCCAATTCCTGACCACCCTGCCAGTAATTTTTTTCTAATATCAAACCTGAATCTCTCCCAACTCAGCTTAAGGACATTTCCCCATGTCCTCTCAGCACAGGCATAGGAGAAGAGACCAGTTCCCACCTCACTACAACCTGCAGAAAGCAATGAGTTATCCCCTGGGCCACCTCTTCTCTAGATTAAACAAACCCAGCTCCTTCAGCTATTCCTCATAAGACATGTTTCTAGACCCTTTACAAGCCTTGCTGCCCTTCTCTGGACATGCTACAGCACCTCAATGTCCTTGAATGATTTGGATTGGAAAGGATAATGTCCTAGAATGGGTTAGGTTGGAAGGGACCTTAAAGATCATCTAGCTTTAACACTCATGCCATGGGCAGAGACACCTTCCACTAGATCAGGTTGCTCAGAGCCCCATCCAAGATGGCCTTGAACACTTCCAGGGTTGGAACATCCACAGCTTGTCTGTTCCAGTGCTTCACCACCCTGACAGTAAAGACTTTCTTCCTGCTATCTAATCTAAACCTATGGTTCTTGCCACCCTGAAATATCAGGGTAACTGAGCTGTGCTGCTGGTGTGGGTGCCTGGTGTATGCCCCACACTGGGCACCAAGTGAACCAAACTGACCCAGTCATGTAAAGCTGCAGGGCCCAGCCATCAGGGCCCACAGCACAAGCTATGAAATTACAGGTCTTGGGAAGAGGAAGGGGGCTCCAGGGGATAAAAGCTGAGCAGGGTCACCCAGATGTGGTAGTCCACGGCCATGTCTCCTCAGGTTTTATGTATTACCAGGAGTGGAGGACACCCAGCCTCTATAAGCAAATGACAGGGTCTGATCATTCATCTTTTAAAAGTAAAATAAGCTGTTTCTTATGTTTAAATTTATTGTAGTGTATGCCCATGTGATCCTGAGTAACAGGAACTGACTCAGAGCATCATTTACTTCCCCCATCCTTCTTTTCAGCAGTCTCCTCTTAGGCTCTTGCTTCCTTCAAAATCTTTTGTTCAAGGTCGCTGATGCCTTAGTGAAGACAAATTTAGCTCTAGAAAGCCTCCCTGCTGTCACATGCATTTCTGTTTGTGCCTCAGGATGGAAGACAGCAAACTATCTCCTTCCTCACATGAGCATTTTATGGATTTAATTTTGTCTCAGTGAGCTCAAATGAGGAGCTATCCCAGTGCCTTACCGAGGAGTTGTAAAGGTGCATCCTGTACAACTGTTTCTCTGCCAACTGCTCTGTGGATAATGACAGAGAAGACTCCCCAGGCCTGATGAACGTGGGCTCAGTGGTACACTGGGCTGGAAACCCCCAGACCTCTTGGGCAGCCAACATTGTGACAACAACAACACATACCTCCCCTCCTAAGTCCTTCGGTGCTGCCAGAGAGCCTGGCTAGTCTGTAACCAGCAAAGATTTGTGCCAGTGATTCATGGCTGGTACTGGGTTTCTCAGGACTTCCCTGAGTTACTTGGAGTATGAAGAGCCAAGTGGGTCAGTGGTGAACATGGTGGACATGTGCACCTGCTGGCTGGCTCCTCGTGTGCTCATTGCCCCTGCTTGCTTTCACCCTGTCTCTTTGGAAAGCTTTTCAAGACTGACATATTTCAGAGTGTCCAATGCTCTCAGAGATCTCAGAGGTTGGCAGGCATGATTTATAGCTGTCATGTGTTGTCAGCTGGAGAGCAGAAAACAGTACACCCACCTCACAAATCTACACCGGCACTTCTTTTGCAATAGCTATGACTATGCCTGTCAGGTTTCTTACATATTGATATTTAAATGTCTACATTCTGCTACAGGAACAAAGCCACACTATTGCTTAGCCATATTTTAATTTAATGAGCTGGATGCTTGAAATGAAAACTCTAACCAGTTTTTAATGTTAGCTTCTTAACAAGTAGTTACACCTACCTCTTCTAAGTGTACTAACTAGAACAAATCTTGCTCTAAAAAGATTTGCTGTTGCCATTTATGGTTTTGTTTACAGAGCTCTAATTATGAAGTACTTTGAGGAAATAAAAATATGCTTCTAACTTGAATTTGTTTATTGATGAGCTCTTACACTCTTCATATTTATCCATGTAATTGTAAATTCAAATATGAAGTTTGTGGAACTTAATTTACCAGCGCACACTGCAATATGGCACTTTCAGTAAGTTAACGCTAAAACCAGAATTAGGAGTCGTAGGTTATTTCCTCATGCCCTGTGTCTCTGCACAGCCATTTTCTCCTGGGGCAGTGGTGCACAAAATACAGTTTCTCCAAGATGGAAGAGACAGGCAAAGCAGTGAGGGAGCTAGCCATTCCAAGGAGTCCTACAAAGCTCCCTACACTACCATTACTTTTGTTTACTTAGTCCATTTGTACTACAAACCCCTTCATCCCTCTCCTTTCCTGATTCTTGTTTCCATCATTCCAACACTTCTTGGCTTAGAAAACAGTTTTAAATGCTTTTTCCAACCACAAAGACGTGGGATCTAAGAATTTCTTGAAAACTTTTAATCACCATTTAATCTGCAGTTTTTGAATATTGTATCATTAATGGACCCATTAGATGAATGAAGAGAAAGCACATGAAAGTCTGTCTCAGTATTACTGTTATTATCTGAATAAGGATAATGTAGGTGCCTGAGAGTAGAAGAGCTACTTTTAGCTGCTGTGTGGGCACTGAGTTTTAAAGATTCCAGGATCCTTTCTTATTCTCAAATAAAGAACATTTCAAGGGAGGAATAATGAGAAAACAGATTATGTTTAGGAAAATTGTATCATCATTTTGCTGAAGGCTGCCAATGACCAATCCACTATCTTGGAAACATTGGTATATACTAGTTGAATTGGGAAGGAAAACAGTTAGTTTTACCTTCCACTATATTCTTGACAGTCATCTCTGGTTTTATTATTTAAACAAGTTGAAGACATCACCTACAATTAATGATAAATGGGAAAAACGTGACTGTGTACAACATGTAGGGACAGATATACTACAGCTAATGTGCTGAGAACTCCAAAAATTTAGGTAGTATGAGGCAAACTGAAGTGCTAGTGTTACTGTATTATTTTGAGTACCTTGTCTTCCTAAGATGACACCTCCATCAATGTATCTTCTGGCCTTCCAGCAAAACTGTATAAGAAATATTCTGTCTTAGTTGCTTTTCACAGATGTTAAAAACAAAGAGCATCAGTTAATAGATAGGAGTTCAGGATACAGAAAGGGATATTTTCCTAATATTGACATCTTACTGAGTGCATTTATTTTGGTTTTTTTTTGGAAATCGAATTAAATACGTGAAAAAGTGCAGAAGAGTTTCTGTACCTGAGCACTGAAGTCAGTGAGTGAATGCTGCTGATTTCTGTGGTTAACTGTCAGCCGCTCAACTCCAGAGGTGTTAATAGGCCTACTGTGCTGGTGGGGGGTCTAGTCATGCTTAATGTCAGTAAGTAGATTTAAAAAAGCTTGGTCCTAAACAACAAGCTAAAGAAGAAGTTTGGAAATTCCTCAGGTGTTGGGTCTTAGAAGACAACTATAACATTGCAGTAATGACATTGGTATGTGGATGTATCAAAATATGAATTTATATATATGATATAAACATACATCTTGACATAAAAAAAATTTTTTTTAAGGAATCATTCATCAGAGCAACCTTCCGAGGGACATGGAGAAGTGCCCATGACTACATCACTAGAGGTTTTCAAGATGCAATTGGACAGGGTGCTAAATAATTTCATCTAGACTCTCCTTCTAATGAAAGGTTGGATCAGATAATCTCGGGAGGTTTTTTCCAAACTGGGCTATTCTATGCTTCTGTGGCACATACTATAAAATCTGTAGTGAATGTATGTGAAGTGTAAAATTGCGGTATGAAAGTATGCCAGCTTAAAACCAGTTTTGAACATACATCATCTTAAAATGTTTTGGAATTGTCCCCTTGCCCTGATGGGGTAAGTATGGACTGATACTTTACATCAAAGATATGTTGAGTACAGCAACATGAGAAAGGAGAGAGGAGGGCCGGGAAAGAAGTGAAGGAGGAGGTTTCAGCTCTCTCACACTTGAGTTGCCACGCCCAGACAAGGCATAGCTAAAGCAGCTGCCTAACTTAAGACATCCTGCCTCAGGCCCCACATAGCTGAAAAAATGGGTGTGGCTTTCCATCTTCAACTCCTCCTGACATGCTCTAAATAGTGGTTAGGAAAGCTCTCAAAATGGAACTTAATTATTTCGAATTAACCTGAAAATTTCTTCTCAGTCGTTGAGTTAGCTGGCCAATTGGAGTTTAGTGATATCCCAGGCATTACAGAGGTAGCAAGACTGGAGCAGAGATAACTGCATATACCTGATTCATCTGACTATTACCCAAAATTCAGGGATTATCAATTTATTTCCATCAAGAGAGGAAACAATTGGCAGAGGGGTTTATCACTTTGATAATGTACTTAATACTAGAAATTACAAAAGGCTACCTTTTTAAGACAGAACATTCAAATAACAGCACAATGTGTTGGTTTATAGATCCAGATCTCCTTTAGTCAATGCTTTACCCAAAAATATCTGTTAAATTTTTGATCAAGGTTACATTATTCACAAGCAGGGCCGTGAAAATCATCATAGGGCTTGGACAGCTCTCTTATGAAGAAAGGCTGAAAGAATTGAGGATTTTCAGCCTGAAGAAGAGAAAGGTCTCTGATACCTTATTTCAGCCTTTTCATATGTAAAGAGGGCTTATAAAGAAGAATTGCAAGAGACTTTTACCAAGGCCTGTAGTGTCAGGACATGGAGCAACAATTTTAAACTGAAAGAAGGTCGATTTAGATTGGATATAAGGGAAAAAAAAAAAAAAATCACAGCGAGGGTGGTGAGGTACAGGGATAGGTTGTCCAGATAAGTTGTGGATGCCCCAGCACTGGAAATATTTAAGATCAAGCTGGAACTTTGAACACCCTAGGCTAGTGAAAGATGTCCTGGCCTATGGCGGGGAAGTTGAACTAGATGATCTTTAAAGGGCCTTTCCAAGCCAAATCATTCTTTAGTTCCATGGTTCTGCAATGCTGTGGCTGTCCAAAAGATCACTGCTGTTTCTTTTCTTTCATTCTATTCATAGTTTCTTCAACATGTCTCATTCTGCCAGGCACACACCTCCCTAGAACACTACCTAGTGAAACCCTTATCTGCATTTGGTTTATATTTATCAGCATTTTCATTTGTTTGTTTGTTTTGTATTGTGACATGTATCTGTGTTTTGATTGAAAGTGGCATGGTTTCAGCCACTTGATTTCTTAAGGCAGCTCTATGGTTCCTTAGGGGAACTCTATAGTTTCTTACAGTTATCACAAAGGAAAGATAACAGTTGTATGTTGCAAGTTCAGTGAGATTTAATCAAATCTGCAATGTTTTGTGGAAGACCTGGGGAACAGAATTTTTCACCTTTCTCCTTTTTCTAATAGATATCTCTTAGAGAAAGAGATGGAAATTTAGGTGTCCCTTGACAATAGAAATTACGAATTTTAGCATTTTAGCCACTGGATGTCACTAATGATTCACAGAAACATAGAAATCTGTGCACTTTTTCCAAAGGGTAAAAAATTATTTAAAGAGCACAAGGTTTGGAGGAGAAGCATTTCCATCTGAAATGGGAACAAATTTTATTAGCATGTAGTAAGCAGAGATCTGGTTGGGCTTGGTGAGTTTTGTTTAACTTGATGACTTTTAAGGTGGCAAACAGATACCCTGTTAAAAGATTCTGAGGAACAAAGACGGCAAAGTTTTTTGCACAGCTCATTTAAGAGGTGTGAGCTAACCAAGCTGGAAGAGAAACTCTGCATGGGAAAATGCATGTGTGAGCTGTAGTGTATATATCACAGATATTGCACGTTGTCGTGTACTTACACACGTGAAGCCCATCTAGCAACACCACAACAGAGGAAATAATGAAAAAGGCTCAGATGTGCCTCGTGTTTATTGTATAAACCAATTAAGAGGGAAAATACACATCTGAGGATTTTAATAAATGTGCTTTGGGATGGCAAAGCATCTTCTGGCCAACATCCCCATACAAGTGCCACCACTGCTGTGCCTTTTGCACTGCAAGTCTCAAGAATACCGAATGACTTAATGCTGTCATTATTTTTGCATTAAATTAGCAACCCCTACAATACCTGTTACAGATGTGTGTAGAACTTCTAGACTTCTCTTCAAGAAATCCTAGAGAGCGATTTCTATTTCTGCAGCGCACATGCCAGATACCAGACATACCCCAGCTGCTTCAGACTTGCTGTGAATGTACACATCAGCTGTGCAGCCGCTGTGCAAGGGACGCTGTCTGCTGCACTCCAGGCAGGGGTTTGGTCAGGTCCACTGGCCTCAGACGCATTCCTTTTGGCTGGAATGCCACGAATTTCCTGCCATACCCAGTCGATCTTCTCAAGCACCACCAGCCATCTGCCAGGGGATGCCTGATTTCTAGAAATTGCAGAAAAATAACCAGACTCTGCTTTTTTTTTTTTTTCTAGAGCATAAAATGCAGGAAGGAAAAGAGGGCATGCCAACCAAAAAATGAATCTATGAGCAAGACTACACAGAGATTTTACTATAGATGTACGCAACAATACTGTAAATTTGGGATAACCATTTCAGTCTGGGGAGCTGCCCACACGTTAAGGCAAGTAGCCCTTATTAATAAACACATATTTGACCAAATTGTCATTTCAGTCTGTGGGTTGTTTGCTATCTCAGTTTTGAATACTATTATTTTTTGGTTTGTCCATTATCATTTCCATTTTAAAGTTTCATCCTTGTTTCTATGCTGTAGTCATGTCAATGTTTTTGTGCTTACTAAAGCCCAGGCACAACTGAAAGTGATAGTGGCAGTATATTCAAGGTGACAGTTTTACAGTAGGGGTTACAAAAAAAAACTCAGGCAGACTTTAAGGAGGCTCAGTGTACTAACCACCTTGGTAGAACTCTAATGACTTCAGACGGATTATATCAATTGAATAAAAGTTTTGTTTCTTAGTGTGTACAAAAGGACATGCTGTGCCATGAGGCACAATCAGTCAATGGGTGCTGAACATAAGAGAGAACATCTGTGCTTTTAAGGGACTGATCATTCACAGACAGCATACCCATAGCTCTCTTTTATCAGTGCTAGGGGCCAAGGACAGATACTACAAGGTGTGCTATATCAGTTCCTTTGTGGGACTGTATCCTGGTTTAAGGCCTTGGGGAGCTGAAACTTAAAATCTCAGTTCTAACATTAAGTTACTTTTTTGATGAGAGACTGTGCTAACTATACTTGTACATTTTTAATGCACATTCCTGTACATTTTTTAAAATTACTCTGCACAGCTAGAAACTTTAAGTGACATTATTTAAAAAGATAATATCCTCAACTAAAAAAAAAAACAACAACCCCAAACCTAAGTAAAAAAACACCAAAAAAAAAAAAAAAATTCTAATCTTTATTTAAGTGAAGCTTACCCAAAGGCTCAGAAAAGTCGTATTTGATTGGAATTAAGTTTGTCTGTTCTTACCAGGATGCTGTCAGGCTGGATTTTTTTTTTTTTTTCTGAGAAGAATTCTTAATCCTCATGCAGATGGGAAGTAACAATAAACACCATCTGCTGCAAATTAGGTTACTCTCTTAGCAACGAGTGAGATCAGGCTCTGTCTCAGCCTCCCATTTTCTGTGCTGAAGTACACACTGGCACTTCAGCCTGTAACAGAGCAAGTGATCAGAAACAAAGTGGAAACAAGAAATGAAAGATCTTTCTTATTCCCCTCCTGGTATGATCCTTCCTGTCCTTGACAACCCCACAGTTTTGTTGCTGTATGGCAAAAGGTCCAAGATCCTCTCATTGCCCCATCTTCCTCTGGCTCCTGGCTTCTCCCGTGGGAGTGGGAGCAGCATCATGAAGTGCTGGCAATCTCTCATGACTGCTAGGCGCTGGGAGCCAGCCCAGGAAGTAAATAGGATCAGCAGGGGAGGGCTACGTATCAGTTGAGAGTGGATTTAAAGCTGTCTGCTGCTGGCAGAGCTCACAGGGAAGAGGGCCAGTGAGACACTCTGCTTGGCTTCCCCTGGCAGAACCTGTTCCATGACTCGGCTGCTCGGTGGGTAGAACCCGTTCCCCGCTCGCCTTCCCCTCCCCAGCTCCACCCCAGGACTGCTCCATGATTACAGCATGTCAACTTGTTAAGGACAGCAGGTGTTGGAACAGACGCTTCTCATTAACTTGGCATGACATCTCTCCACACAAAGCTCTCCTGTACCATGACAAGGTGATTTTGAAAGAGAATGATCTGGTTTTTTTCCATTGTTTTACTCTGTATCTGATGAACTTTCCCTGTTGGTAATGTTCACAGTGTCTCAACCAGGTTCAGGCAGCTGTTAATTCAAGTGCTCTGCAGTTCACAGATACACACTCTTAGAAGATAAAAGGACTTTAGAAGTCATTTAAAGCATCTTTCTGATGCGACTATATAAGGAAATGTTATATTTGCCCTCAAATCACGAAAAATACACTTGTAGTTAAAGGACTCAAGTTTGGCTCACTACCAGGGGAGAGTTCTCTCTGCTCCTTATTCAAATATTTGTGGAAAAACCTGCACATATTGACAGTTTCAAGAATTCATAGAAATAATGTTTGTATTTGTCATACTATGGTTTCCAGTTAATGCACAAGTAGGTGAGTGTCAGCACAATTAGTCACAGGGAACCCACCTTTTTTAATATGCTCAGAAAAATTTACTGGCTCTGTATTGGATTTGGTAAAAAAACTGGTGATGCTCCTTAAGTTTTAAGAGCTAAATATTAAAAGCCATATAGAATATACAATTCTTCTATGATACCTCTCCTGAGCATGTACAGATGTGCTCCTGAGAAAGGTACAGGTCGTGAGCACATGTGTTACACCATCCACATGGCTGTGTGCTGGTCCTGCCAGCCAAGCACTACAAATCTAATCTACTGATGCCCTGAGGAAATATCCCCGTGTTCCAGACATGCAATAGGCTGGTTGTAACTAGCGAGAAATAATCCCAGCTGCCCAGAAATCATGGGCAAATGTGAGAGATCCCTTCATTCTGCCCAAGAAAAAAATTTGAGTGGTAAGAGACCATACCTGAAAGAGATGATGTCCTGAACTACAGCATAGGGCTGTGAGTCACTGCCTTTGTCTAATGCTGTGCAGAATAGAGAGCGGGGGGAAAAACCCAAACCACAAGACTATGATTTTCAATCCTCATTCTGTCCTTAGGCTAGTTTTGTCAGACTCTCACTTCGGCTACCAAATAATTTACACATGGCAATAAATGATTGGACATGAGCTCATATTTTCTGTTGATTCCACCATTTTCTGCTTGTCCTCTGCCCTCTAATCTTAACAAATGGCTCTTGTCAGGATACTTGTGCAGCCAAGTGCCTTTGATAAAAAAAGTTTTCCTCTGGCCTCAATACAGAAAGAAATGGCAATTTCAGATGAAATTTTCAGTCAGCTAGTTTTATGGAGCTTTTGGTTTAGGTAACTTATAACATTTTGAAGGGACTGCATATTTAAAAGCCATGCTTGAGGCTTCTTATGAATCAGATCCCTACAAAATGGACCACATTTCAGCATCTGAAAAGCAAGGCAGGCACAATCATGAGTCATTTATTAAAAAAGTAGGACGTATCTGTACTTTACCAGTGATGTAATTATATGCACTAGGTTAAGAAAGTTCTTTTTATTAAAAAGCATGCACCCTCCCGAGTTACAAGAAATTAGCAGTAGAAATTACCTGATTGGTCATTAAGTCCATCCCTTCACAGCAGGATAATTGCTGTGCAATAAAGAACACAAATTGCTCCAATGAGCTGAAATTTGTCATGGGAAAGACTAAAGGCAAGATATGATTTCTTTACACAGATTAAAAGGACTTGTCTTGATGAAGTGGTCACCATTTGTTATATTAAAAAAAAAAAAATAATCTTTGTGCCAGAAAGGCAATGCCCAGCCTGTCCCGGTTCTTCAAATGCAAAAACTGTGTTTTCATCTTTTCCAATGTCTTTGAGTATACAGTTCCTGTAAGATATGGAAAAGATGTGCAATGGAGATTGATTAGAAACAGGAGTGCTAAATATCTTCTACTATGAAGAGCTCCTCCCTTACTGATCAAGGTTACTGGCATTGTCCACTTTCTGAGAAAATACATGTGGTTCCATTCTGTAAATCTTGCATGAGGAGCACTGGATATATGGAATTTTCTGCCAGGGCTCCCCAGACCCGTGCTAAATGTCAGGATGGAGGGCAAGGTTCTGGGGTGCCCACAATATTACCTTTGACCTTTCTCTAAACTGATACAGCCAGCTACCCCTGGGTCACCCCACTGTGAGGGAACTGCCAGTATGAGGGAGGCATTTATGTCAGCTGCTCTCAGTGCTCCCACACCTGCTGCTTGCTGGTAATTTTCATTATAAGTCTCACAATGCAGCACTTGTTTCCTTGAGTTCCTCTTTCATTTCTCTTTGTCATAGTCAAATGGCAGAGTGGACAACAACTGTTTTTCAGTACTTGAATGACTTCTTGGGGGCATGTACAGGGGATAAGGTGTGTGTATTTTATTGACAGTTAGAAAAATTAGGAGAACTTATCAGACTGAGATCAGAGTTTCACACCTCCCCAATACAGGGTGCAATCCAGAGATAGGCTGACAGGTGTTTTTGAGAGTGTTCTCTGGGCTGCTGCCTTTAAAAGGTTGTGGCATTGAGGAAAGCCCCAGAGCATATTGAGCGCTACTTTGTATTTTAGAATACTTGCATAGAATACTCTCCTCAGATAAGGAGAGCAAGAGAGAAAAAATAGAGGAAGAAAAATAACGAAGGAGTCAAAGTGGTCTGATCTTACTAAATAAACCCATATACAGATGCTGCTAAGATGCCCAAGAGTGCTGTGTGAAGCATTTGAGGTAATGGAATCACGGGAAATGAACCTGGAAGAGTTACAGGGCATCTGAAAATGCCAGAGAAAGTGGATTGAACTCAAAGGAAGGAAGAGTTCCTACTTCAGTTATGGGAGAGACTCATGAGGAAAACATTGAGGCTGTAATACTTAAAGCCTTTCTGAAGCTCAGCTCTAAATTGTTGCCTTCAAAATTCTTGGCAGTGCTGAGTCATCTGGTGCTCTGTGATGACAATTTCCCTTGCTGTTCACAGCTTGATTCTGCTTGACCAGGTACCTCCAGATCTGCCTCCATTGCCTGACTGGTTTTGTACACACCTGAATTCTCCTAAGCTGCATTTCACATGGCTGTAGTAAGGGATTCCCAACTGGATATGTTGTAATCCACAGTAATGACATTGTTTGATAAAGAGAGAAAAGAGCCTGGGAGAATTTTCAAGGTTAAAGTACATTTTGAGTAGATATAAATAGACTAAAGCTATCATCACACCTGCCTCTCTTCTCTAAAGTCCTGCAGATCACAGGCTCTAAGTGTCACACTCAGCAAGGACAGGAGAATACAGAAGAAAGAAACAAGTGCTGCAGGCAGTATAAAAAATACAGGGTTTAAATTTATTTCTGGCTCATAGACCCTAAACCATGACTATTTTGTGCAAGTTGTGAGTTCAGCCATGAAAGCACCTTGGGTCACCTTGCTACAAATAAAACTCATTGCTATTTTCTCCCATTGTCTCATAAAGTATGGCAGGTGAAATTCCAGTTCTACTCTGCTGTTCCAGCTCTCTCACATTCTGCAATGTCCATCTCCTAAAATGTTTTCTCTAGTCCCCTCTTTAAATAAAAAATGTTTCTAATTCAGGTTTTGAGGTTTTTTTAAGATAATAGCGGTTGCTACAGAAGGTCTGATTGAGAGCTCAGCTGGCCCCACATTGTGTCTTTGATTCTGTCTAAAAAAAAATTTATTAAATCCCTGAAAGATACACTACTGAAATAGCTCCCTAGATAATACTCCAAGCTCCCTAGATAATACTCAGATGCCTCAAAGCAAATTAGCAGCTTGAGATACCAAAAGAAAATCTCTTCTTATGCCAAAAATTGATTGCAATATCCTCATTAAGGAAACAAAAGAGCAAGACTTAGGCTTACAGTTAGATCCAGCCTCAGTCATATCCAGTGACTGTCTTAGCTTTGTGCTTATAAGGACCCTGTCACACGCCAGACCCTGAATCCTATCAAGCCAACCCTCTGCAGCAACCACTGCTTGGAGGATTTAACTGAAGATAATGGAAGATCTCTTTCCCTTGGAAGGAAAGAACTTGATATACACTGTAGCACAAGTTAGTTGAGATGCTGGAGCAACAGATGTGTTCTTGTGGGATGTGGTTGGTTTACAGCTCCCAGATCTCTTCTGCAGTGCTCCATGCAAAGACTGAGCCCATGTTAGGATCAGCACTGCCCTGTAAAAGTCCTGGTGAGGCTTGGGAAGTAGGATACAATGTGGAACAACACACTGGAGGTGAGTAAAGAGAACATGGGAGAGGTGGAAAGGATGAAAACAGTCATGGGATGGGCTCTCACCACGTGGGTAAAGGAAAATGTGTTTATTTTAGGACAACTTGGAGCTCTGAATCCAAGTTTGGCAGATGGCCCAGTTTTATTTCAGGCCAGTCTTTACAGCACACATTCACTCCTCACCAGAGAAGGAGGAGAATTTTCTTCACAACTTGTGAGCCAGCAGGGCCAGCTGGAAGCAGACAGCATGGAAAAGGGAAAGCAGACTTTGATCTGGTCTTCAACCAGCTTGGATGATGGCAATAATGTAATTTGTTCCTTCAACTCAGAGGCTTTGCAGAGGGCAGTGTCTCATCAGCATCCTAATTTATCTTTGTGACCTTAGGACAGAAATCTGTGCTTGCATTTCTTGCACTGACCTCTCAGATTTTTGTTTGTTTTGGTTTTGTTGTTTGTTAAAGAGGGCAAAAATGCTCTAACAGCATTTGCTGTTTATTATCCTCCATCTCATTCAGATTATGGCTTGCAGCTTTTGCTCACTGGGGAAGTTTGCATAATAGTTTCAGTTCACTTGTTAACAGTAATTATTTTTTCCAGCCTCTCTTTTGATGTAAGCTGAACAGCTTGGCCTCTAAGAGATGTAATTAGTGATTCCTGCAGTTTGCAATGGAAGGGGGCAATAGCATCATTAAATTCAAGATAAGTCTTAACTTGGTGTTTCAGATGCTCACATAACGTGTTATGCAACAAGGGAATAAAAGCTACACAATCCTGCCCTTTAGAACTTTCCCCCAGTTTTTTTTCTCCCCACGGCTTCAATGCAGAGAGGAAGCACAGATTTCCCATTGCAGATGAAAGGACATCAGCTGCTCGGATAGCTCAGCTGGCATGTGGTTGGCTTGTGTGACGTGGGATGAGGCAGTGCAGCTCCCCCTCTCCCCCCACCCTTTTGTCCATGCAGTTAATGGAGTCTGGGTATAACATGCAGCAGCAAAGATGAGATGTGATCCTAACACAAGAGAAAGCAAATAAATAGGCCCAACTTATTTGGATGAATTGTGTTTAGAGAAGTCAGACCATTCATTCAAGAGGCTTATAATTTACTGTTTTCTCTCAGCTTGTTTATTGTCTTCTCTGGAAACCCATTGACTGTAACAACAATACTTGAAATTTTTTTTAGCATTTACACTCAGTAGATCTTTAAATTCTTAGTGTTGTTTAAGCCTCATCTCACTCATTTAGAGAAATCATGATGCTATTAATATAAATACCTATTACTTACCTCATAGGGAAACCAAAGCACAGAAATTGTAATGTTTCTATATAGCTGTGCATGAATTCAATGATAGACCAAAGAACTGACCTCTAGTATCATGCAGCTTTGCCAATTCCTTACCTCCACGTTTTATTTCAGTGAAAAAGTAATTCAGTAAAAAAACCTATCACATGGAAAAAATCGAATTTTATTTAGTAATATTGAAATTATTATTTATTGTTTTCATTTTATTCACACCCTTTCTTTGCAGATAACTAGAGTTGATTTTTAAGTAACAGTTCCTGAAGTCTATGTAAAATGTCCTTTAAAAATCCTTGTTTTGGGACTGTCCTTTCCTCAAAGTCATATGGCAAAGCTCTGACATGGCAGTGTTGTACCTGCACACAGAAATCCAAACTGCCATGAAGATTGATAGGACACTGCAACATAGGAGACAGGAGCATATTTTTAACAAATTTCAGTTCTGTCCAGGACTGTTATGCAGACGTGCTTAACACTCAAAAGAAGTGGCAACTACACCAAAACTCATCACTTTTTTTTTTTCTGTCTCCCCTGACCTGAAAGCTACCACATAGGTGGATGGGCATCTCCAATGTTTCTTATCAAAACATCAGTTGTTCAAATGGTGCAAAGCCCACACAGTCACTCTTTGACTGTTCCCTCAAGTTGAAACATACATACAACATGCTTCCATTCTACAACCAGAAGTTTTAATAGGACTAATGCCTTGTCCCTCTGATATTCTCAGAAAGCAGAGAGAGAGGAGAATAGAAATGTTCTCTTCTTTCCTTATGTAGTGTTTTTTCACTTTTTTTTTGTGTAGTGTAGCTCTTGCCTACATACATATTGTGAGATGCACTAATTGTCTCTTCCTCTCTCCCCTTTCGTGTGTTTTCCAACAGTTTTTTCTTCCTGTTCTCTCCACTCTTCCATTCCAATTCTTCATTTTAACATTCCTAGGAGAATATCCTAGATATTACAATGGATTCTGGGACAGATTTAAAATCCATTTTAACCAATAGGAATCTCTCCATTTTTGCTGTAGATAGAAATAGCATATCAAGAACTGGCAGCTGGCATATCTGGTGTCTTCTTCCACAGCACAGAGCACACACTGGAATTTGGCAGCTCTGTCCCATATGCTGATTTTTATCTTTGCAGAGATACAGTTCATTTGTAGGCCTTGTGCATGTTTCCTAATATTGGAATTAGCCAGAGCTCTTTTAATTTTAACATCCAGACTGTCTAGTAAACATGTCTTATTACAGCAGTACCAGTACTCCCCTGAAGATAATATCCATTTCAATTTTTTGCTTTTTTGGACAAGCTGCATCTTGCCTAAAACCTAAAACTCAGAATCAATTTTTTAAGTGTCCTTTTACACTCAATTGATTTTTCTGCTGTATCTAATGTATGAAGCATTTAGTTCATTATTCTTGCTATGGTCAATAGACAAAAGGAATTCCTCTAAAGCTTGTTACCAGAGG
The DNA here is from genome assembly GCA_013400275.1 of Rhadina sibilatrix. Classification (NCBI taxonomy): domain Eukaryota; kingdom Metazoa; phylum Chordata; class Aves; order Passeriformes; family Phylloscopidae; genus Rhadina; species Rhadina sibilatrix. The sequence goes on from VWYO01008368.1 coordinate 1,076,688, forward strand.
GATCAAGCCCAACTTCTTAGGATGATATATGGAATATGCATGGCTGTACTCAAGTGGCTGATCCTCTGTTTCTCTTCCCCACCACTGCCTGTCCCGCTGATGGAAACACATTCTTGGGATCTGTGATGTAAGAAGGGCTGTGTAGTGTATGTATCTCTTCCCAGATTTGTTTTTGCCAAAAGGAAAAAAAACCAACAGGTGAAAATCTCTGATTAGGTTGGGAGCAGAGACTGTTCTAGTGACATATGTGAAGAGCAGCTCTGCTTGCATTCCCAGGAAGATCAGCTACCAATAGATGATAATGAGTACATTAGCATCCCCATTAGTGTCTGACAGCATGTGATTAAGCAGCAGAGAGCACAATGTAGGAGCCAGTCAACAAGCTAGGAGGAAGCCACTCAAGCCACTCTTAAGAAGTCTGCCAACAGCACAGCATTGAGAGATGCCACTGAGGTGTCAACACAAGTCATGGTGAAAGGGATTGGACATCCCACCAGATCTGAGGGAATGTGAAAGATTAATTGGCTTATTCTCCACTTTCTCAATCTCTTCTTTCACCACATCCCTCAAAACCACAAACTTTTAATTGATTCCCAGCATGAAGCTGTTCCATGGAGAGCATTGTCCATCTCTCAGGATGATAAAGGCCACGGTCTTTCATTCTCTCTTCTCCTTAAACTAAGGTTTAATGACTAGCAGCTCTGAGCAGCATAGCAAGGCACAAATGCAGAGAGATGTTTAGGAAAACAGGGCCCATAAGCTGGCCCCATAAAAAGAGTATCACAGATAGTGTGACTGTCCTGTGGTTTTGGTGGTAGCTTTGGTCCTGTGGCTGTTGCAGGCTGTCATACTACCCTAGGATCAGTACATCACCCAAACAGGTTTCTCCATCCTTAAGAAGGCCTCTGTAAAATAACTGGATAGGGAGTTTTTGAAAGAACAGCTATGGGGATTATTCATCCATTCATTGCTAAGACAACATTTTCTTATGCCTCTATCTTCTATTGTCTTAGCATAATTTTGTTACTATAAGAAAGCACTACCGAGTGCTATTTCTTTTATTTTTTGCTCTTTCATGCTATAAACTGTGCTGCTGATGGAAAAGCCATATCTTCTTACTATGGCATAGATGCTGTGCATTAGCTCAAAGTTCTTACAGGTAGTATCTTTGACAACCAGAATAGACAATAATCCAGATTTCATTCTGTTTCACAGAGAGGGAAAGGTGTATGATTGTTTTGCCTTGCAGTTCTTCTGTTTCCTAGGACCTACAAAGCTCCTCTCATTGCATGGAAGGTGGGTAAGAGCATCACTTCTGCAAGTTTCTGCCTCAAAAGGCTGCTCCGTGCCCAGGACTCGACAGTGAAGGTGTGCAGAGGTCCAGAGGACACCAGCAGCTGCCTGGGCCAAGCCCACTTGGACAGGCCCTTTCACCAGCCATGCATCACTGTCCAGTCAAGTAATCCCTCACAAAACCACCTGGAAAAAGCTGAAGAAATACTAGAGGCCCCTGTTCTTGTTGCTCCAGTTTCCCACTCTTCTCAAAGGCAGAGGGCATAACTTGCCAAGGCAACACACACAAGGGTCCGAATCCAAAGTGTAGCATGCCAAAAATTCCAGAGCTGTGGTGTCCCTTTAGGACAATGTAGCTGCTAAAAACACCTCCTCCACAATCACTAAAGATTGTATTGTGTAAGTTATTTTACTTACCCACCTAGGGAAATATCTTCTCCATGCCTTGCCTATTGCAATGACTTTGCAGTTTGTGAGAGGTCTAGGCTTTACTGATTGGAAGGATTTGTTACAGTATACTCACCTCTTTATTTTTAATGAAGTGGCCTAAGAAAGTTCTGTCAGCTATGTTATAGCCATTTTTCCCCCAGTGTGGCTTAGGCACGACTTTTCCTGTAGATACATCTCTTTTATGAGAAGCATGAATCGTCAGTTGTATAGCCCTGTACTGGGGATACAACCTTCTAAAATGTGAGAAAGAAGCCAATTACTGTAGAAATTATTTTGGATAGCCAAAGAAAGCTGCCTTCTTATGCCAAGCTTAGCTGTCTTGATGAGACATTAATATTATGTTGGCAAACCCCCTCTTTTTTCTTCTAATCTGTATTTTTAATTCAGAGGCTACACTGATTTTACAGAAGACTAATAATGAACTAATCAGGGCACAAAGTTACATAGAAAAAAACAATGTAAGGAGCAGAAACATGAAAAAGCATATTGTGGCAGGACTGAGTTCCCATCACGGCTTGTAAGTCAGTCTGCCTGACACTTCCCAGATAAGACTGCTTTCTGTTGGGTGTATTATATAACTCTTTGGCTGTTTAGGATGAAACATGCCTTGCTGAGTGACTGTCACAAATAGATTTTTTTTTTTTTTCCCAGTCAAATAATCAATAACAGAAAAGAAACCCCTAGGGAAGGTTTCTCTGATGTTCACCATCTGGAACAGCAAATTCCAGAATGGCATCTCACAAGCCAAGGCCATCCAGAAAAGCCTTTGTAATGGATTATGATATATGTTGCTATTGACATAAGCAAATAAAAAAATCTGCCTGCTTCTTTTACCTAGGCAGCAGTTCTTTGCCCTTGGAAACCTCAGTCTTTTTCAGTGACCTATGCATTTTAAGAACCCACTGTTTCTGTGATGGGATGTGACAACTTCTCAGTTTTGCAAGGCAATGCAGTACATCAGATTTATTTTTCTAAAACTGGGGACAGCAAAGGTGACTGGCTTTGCTGGTAATGAAGAGAAGAGGCTAAACCTCTGTATGTGTTTTGATCCTTGCAAGAGGCAGCTGCAGTCAATGTTGTGAACTGTGGCACATCTTTTGGTGAGGAGGCAAACAGTCTTTGCATGTAAACTTCACAAGGTGACTGCTCCTTTGTGCTTTGAGAGCAGTGCTCCAAAAGTGCCTTGTGACTCCACCATCTCTACTGTGTAGAAGGATGAGCTGTGTAAAAGCTGTCACTCTACCCTGAGCCTCTCAATCTCTTTCCTCAGCTCTCAATCCTATTTATGTTTAAGTTCATTGAGGCTCATGCTTGTCCTTCAGTTCAGTCATGTCCACTCTTGGTTTGCTGTGAAGGATGGATGACTCCTGCTTCTGTAAATGCTGCCCACAACTCTTATATCAGCTCCCTCTGCAGAAAGCAAATAACAAAAATACCTTTCCCTGGGGTCTGTGATTAGTGACCTACTTCGGCTGGGTACTTCAGATCTGCAATTTCTGAGACTCAGACCTCATTTCCAGTAAACAGAGACCACCCTCTGGACCAGTCTGAGACACAAAACCCAGGGAAAAGCCACAACAGTTTTAGGGACTGGTCCTCACTTCTCTGAATTGTTTATGGGTGTCATGGTTTAACCCCAGCCAGCCACCAAGCCCCATGCAGTCCGTCAGTCAGTCAGTCACTCACTCACTCACTCGCTCACTCACTCACTCGCTCACTCATTTCCTCCCTTCCCCACCAGTGGAACTGGGGAGAGAACAGGAAGGATAAAAGTTAAAAAAAATCATGAGCTGAGATGAAGACAGTTTAATACAAAAAGTGAAAGCCATGCATGCAAGCAAAGCAAAACAAGGAATTAATTCACTGCTTCCCATGGCAGGCAAGTGTTCAGCCATCTCCTGGATCCCCTTTCTCATCCTTCCCCCACTTTATACACTGAGCATGTGTGCCATATGGTCTGTAATTTCCCTTTGGTCAGCTGGGGTCACCTGTCCTGGCTGTGTCTCCCCCCAGCCTCCCTTTCACCCTCAGCCTCCTTGACAGCATGACAATATAAAAAGCAGAAAAGGCCTTGGCTCTGTGTAAGCCCTGCTCAGCAATAACAAAAACATCTCTGTATTATCAAACCTGTTTTCTGCACAAATCTAAATAGAGCCCTGTACTAGCTGCTGGGAAGAAAATTAACTCTACCACAGTCAAAACCAGCACAATGAATTATATAAGTGGATAAAGGGCACTGCCTTTGGAAGAGACACTCACATGTCAGTTTTATTAACAATGGAGGAAAACAGTCATGACAAAACCAAACTCACTAAAGCCATACTTTTTCTAAGCATGACTTCTGAAGAGGTGCTGAGCTTTTGTCTCTTTTTTCATTCTCAAGGCATTTTTCTGCAACAATTGGAAGTCAAAAGACATTAGATTTGTCCTTCTATGAGGTAGAAAATATTTTTTTTTTTTAAGTTCTGATATCCTGGTCCAAGTCTCATTTTTAATATGACTTGCAGCATGTCATTGGTTGTATACATACCATTGCCAGTTCTAACCAAATCAGCTAAACAAAGCTGAAAAATTGGTCAATTGTAGCTGGGTTCAGAATGCTGGTCTATAAATATACCCCAAGATGAATTTTTTGTTAGCAATAGGATTAGTAAGAGTTGTCAGATTTTGAACAATTTTTGTAGCCTTTGCCTTCAAATCTTTATTAGATACTAAACTTTGGGAAATACAATATTTTAAATGCATGGCTTAAAACCATCAATCTGTTACTTTGATTGTCTGAATTTACCTGTCACATGCTTCTACATTTTGTCAAAATTTTAAAAAAATATTATTATTATCATCATCATCATTATGATCATCGTCGATATCATCATCATCACTGAGCACTTGCAAAGCTCATCAATTTCCAAGCTTCTGGTACCATTGCTACCAGAAAAAGTTGTGACTTCCTACCACTTTGAGTGAATATAATTGAGCTGGATGTTTTCATAAGAGGGTAGCTGATGAAATTTCCAGACTGCAGAACTTCAGAGAGATTGTTCATTGTGATTCAGTAGCAAAGGGAAAGATTAACATTTCCATCTGACATGACATACCCTACCATTCAAAGTCTCATTTCATGAACTTTCACTGCACCCTCTCAAAACACAGTGTACCAGACAATTTTAGAAAGTAAAGCCAGTGCCTTTACACTGACAGTGCCTCTTGCTGGATTAAAGACATGCATGCCTAATGCTGTGACTAACACTTCCCACCTTATGTCCTGAAATGCAGCATCCTGTTCAGATCATCTCTGGCTTCCTTTTTTCTTCTCCATGGAGTTATATAAACAGCTTTTGGCCTGTCTCTTATGGCAGTTTTGGCTCATTGCATTCAGAGCATGCCTATGGCAACAACTACATGTAGCTCAGATTTCCTTCTGTTGCCATCTGCTTTCTACACCTGATACAAAGCCTGGCCTGTTAGCAAAATCATCATTGTGTGTGCTCTATTTTTCTTCCACAAGAATCTGTTACGGTTCCTCAGAACCACTAATCTCAATCCCATCCATCAAGGACTTGGGGGTGCTGGTGGATGAGAGGCTGGACATGGCTCAGGAATGTGTGCTTGTAGCCCAGAAAAGCCAGTTGTATCCCGGGCTGCATCCAAAGCAGTGTGGGCAGCAGGGCCAGGGAGGAGATTCTGCCCCTCTGCTCCTGATGAGAACTGTTCTGATGTTCTGATGATGTTCTGATGATGTTCTGATAAGAACTCACCCAAGTACTGCATCCAGGTCTGGGATCCTCCACGCAGCGAGGACATGGGCCTGTTGCAGCAGGTCCCAGAGGAGGGCAACGAAAACAACCCTAGGGCTGGAGCATCTCTGCCATGGAGAAGGGCTGAGACGGTTGGGATTGCTCAGCCTGGAGAAGAGAAGCTCTGGTGATACCATATAACAGTCTGACAGACCCTAAAGATGGCCTGCAAGAACACTGGAGAGGGACTTTTCAGCAGGGCCTGTTGTGATAGGCCGAGAAGCAATGGTTTTAAACTAAAAGAGGGTCAATTTAAATTAGATATAAGAAAAACCTTTTACAATGTGGGTGGTAAAACACTGGAACAGGTTTCCCAGAGAGCTGGTAGGTGCCCCATATCTGGAAACATGTAAGGTCAGATTGTCTGCTCTGAGCAGACAGATCTAGTTGAAGATGTCCCAGCTCATTGCAGGGGGTTGGACTAGATGACCTTTAAAGGTCCCTTCCAACCCAAACTGTTCTATGATTCTGTGTGACTTGTTTATTTAATGTCCTTCAGTTTATTTATAGTTCGTTTGAAATCATCAGCAGCTCCTCCCTCATGCAGCAGAGTATTTGACCATGGAAGCTGGTTCACAAAATTGCCCTGAGCAGGATGGCTCACAGCTTATGTTAACTCTGCATCCAAATATCTGGGCAACAGAAAATCTAAGCAGTACTCCTCCTTGCCTAGATTTAATTTTGGTTTGTTTTTTTTTTTTTTTTTTTGGGGGGGGGGTGCGGTGGGGTGGGGGTGGTTCTGCACTAGACATGCAGTTTCTGCACTTAAAAATATCATTGTCTCTTTGGAGGCTGCTTTAATTGCATCCTGGAAGTACCTGAGCTGAAAATTATGTTTACTTGTCTCCATTCTCAGCATAAAGATGCTTTTGACCAACAGTTTCTCTATAACCTTTTTACTTTAATTACAGGAGGGTACTTGTACTGAATCAGAATAAAGGCAACTCTAACTCAACATCATGTCTCTGATACTGGCCAATACTAGCTACTTAGAAGAAGAAATTGAGGAAAAGGGCAAATATGAAACAATCTTTATTCTATTTATTGATGCCTCAGCATCAAGAGCTGCAGGTTTTTAGACTGGTTTGTTTCACTTCCAAGATTTAACTGGGCTTATGTTAAATATCCCGCAGCCAACTTCTGCACTAATGAAGATATCTAGCAGGGATTTTTAACCCATTCTTGCTGTTGTCCCCCTAACACCACTGCCAAAACGATACATAGTTTCACTACCTGCTGTGCAAAAAAAGCTCTTACATTTCTTATTATTTATATTTGCTACTGGCTATTTTGGTTCTGCTTTCATTATAAGAAGCAGTGAAGACTTGTTGTCCTTTTCCAAACCATTATCATTTCATAAACGTTGATCATATTTTCCCTCAGTCATCTCTTTTCCAAGTTAAAATGCTCTGAGCTATTTCCATAGCTTTGAACAGACCTTCCTTTGTCCACATCTTCTATGGGGAAAAAAAATTCCCAAAAAAAGCATGGGCACACTGTACTAATCCAATTAATGATGGTTTCTATTTGTGATTCCTGTTCTTTTTATTCCCCCAATGTCAGTAGCTAAATTAGAGCATATTCACTTTTATATATACACAGAAGTGGTTTTCCTGTATGTGATACAGTGGTCTTAACCTTACAATTCACCTGCTATTTTATCTCAAGGCTATTCAACATTGTACAATCCCTCAGACACTTTTTGCAGTCAGCTTTAGAACTGATTTTACTAAACCATTTTTAATCATCACAAAAGGTTTTTCACCTACACATGCACCCTCCTTGCCTGTCTGTAACTGCTTCCCAAGTCTGAGCACATTATCTTGGGGATTCTTAGTGGTAATTTCCCCTCTTTGTGAAAAGTGACCGTTTGTTCATATCTTCTTTTCCCTATGTCATTAGCAGATTTTAAATGCAAGAATGACTCCTCTTCCATGTCATGATGACTATATTTGTCTAAGAGCTTTCTGTAAGAACTCACTGAAAACACAAAAAGGAGCAATGGAGTAGCAGCAGCCTCTGAAAACTGAGGATCCGGATTACAGAAGCAAGGCATCTGGGTCAGCTGGAGGGAAATAGAGCTGCTGAAGGTCACAACAAAACAGCTGCAGAGTCATTAAGAAAACCTAAAATGAGGTCTGTCTAAGAGGAAAAACAGCTGGAGAGGCTAAATGATCAGCCCATATCACATCTTGCTCAGAAATACAATTCAGATTAAACCATGCAATGTGAATGTGGAGAATTATATTAAAACCATGTCACAGAAAAAGAATTAGATTACTTGAGGGACATGCTGTATGTCTCATTCCTATTTGATTGTCATTTTAAATCCAGATTAAGGCTGTGCTCCTTAAGACTTACTAGCAACTCATGGCCTATTTGAGTACATCATGAACCTCTATTTACAAGCAGTCATTCAAATAGCAGAACACAGAATTTCCTCTGGGTGGCTGCTCCATGTCTGAGCCAGTTCTCATGACCATGCCTGCTAGTGTGTATGGATGGTGTTTTGTCCCAAAATTTTGTATTAGAATGGTTCCTTTCTGGGAGGCAATTAATTGAGAGGAGGGAGAGCACTTGGTTTTGTCCTACAATAAATTTTGAGGAGACAGAGCATGAAACTGGTTTTGCTTCATTCTGTTAGTGATGAAAGGTGCCAGCAGAGAAGCCAAAGACTGACTGGATAGGAGGAAAAACATCATTCACAGTCCACCAGTAAACCCATTTCCAATGGGCTTGCGCTAATGACTGAAGACACACTGTTTTACTTGGTGCAATCTTTCACTCAGCCTACTCTATTTTGTCTTTATGCCACTGCTTACCTCTGATCCAGCAGATTTATATGTTTCGTCACTTGGAGAGAGAGGTTGAAAATTTTTTTTGAAAAATATTAGAAGTTACGCCTTCATTCCCCAGCCTTGGCTTTTTGTAAATGCTGCATGCCTAGTCCATCTTTGTAAGGGTCCATGGAACTTGTTGCCGCCAAGTTCTCCTTCTCAGTAATAGAATTGTGGTATTTTATCAAATGTATTATTATTCTCCAAACTTACATTTCCAATTGCTCCTTCTGCTGTGTTAATACACATTTTTAAAATGGCAAGGAAGCAAAAATACTACATGATCTATTTGAAGCAAAGCAATGGCTGACTGGAAACCTGAGTTTATTAAAAAATATACATGTTTTAGTTGACTGAGACAGGGCTTTAACCCCATATCAGAAAATTCCTTCTGTATGTGTAGTTATGTGACCGACAGAATTACAGGGAAAAAGAGATTGCATTTCTTTGTGGAGTTTTATCGTGTTTCATCACAGAAATGTACCTGGTTCACCACTGAAGAAATGTTTTTGCTGCGTGAAAAAGACAGGGTTTGTTATCATATGTGGCTGTGCTATGCTAGTGGAGGCTTTTGTTATGCTGTGCACAGAGCCAAAAAGTCGTTCCGTTTGGATGACTTCAATTAAAATTTCAGATAACAAAGACAGAAAAAAATTTCCATGTCAGAGAGGAAACAGTATGTGTCTGTGTGTCTGTCCTAGTTTAGGGCAAATTTGGAAGAAAACCCCCGAATAGGGTCCCCTCTAGGAAGCAGACCCAAACGGCCCCTCACCCAAAACTGGTCCAGGAAAGAACTTCCTCAGAGAAAAGCGGAAAAAACTATTTATTTAACAAACAAAGTGCCCACAAGCACAAGGAACGAATAATATAAAACAATAAAACCTCTCGCTCTGGAGTGAGACTGCAAATTGAGAAAGTCCTTGCTGTGGGTGTAGCTCAGCTCTCTCAGTCTCTTATCAGTCCCTCTGGAGGTCCAGGCCCCAGTGGGCTGCAGGTGCAAACCCTTGGTGCTCCTCTGGGTCTTTCAGTCTGGAGCAGGTTTAAACAGTCCCAAGGAAAACAAACAAACAAACAACAAACAAACAAACAAAAACAGTCCAGGAAGCTTCTTTGCCTCAGCTAACTAACTAAAAGCAGAAAGATCTCTGTCCCACAGTCTGTCTGAGCCTCAGCCAAACACAGAAAGTCTCAGAGCAGGAATGCTGAGGAGCGAGCGCTGTTTTATCAAAACAAACTGCGCGCTTCTTCTTTCTCTGCTTCACTCTCAGAACCAGCTGTCTTGGTTTTGAAAGACAGATATCTGCCAGGGAAAACTGGAGTTTCCCTTGGAATGGAGAATGTAAACTCCTCACCCCCTCCAAATTACATTTTTGCAATTAAGGGCTTTCAGGCAAAGACTTGGGAATAGGATTAACATTTCTTTACTAGGAATATTAACAAATGTAGTAGTAAAACAAACAAGCAAACAAACAACAATCCTAGAAACCCTGACAGAGTCAGAGCTACAACCTGACACCCTGTTGGTCAGGGTGTTGGAAGCAGTCCCAAAGTAAATCCTCCTGGAGTGGCAGATGTGGCTCTGTTGGAGCAGAGACGATCCTGTAGAAAAAGGGTCCAGTCATGGTGGAACCAGATACTTTGTGTTCCTATGTCTCAGTTTTTATCCAGGTAGGAATGGTTGGCTCCCCCCACTGGGTGGAGCATCTCACAATGGGGATGATAGAATATGTTGTGCCCTTAAGTGAGCCTTAATGGCCCAGCAGCAGAAAATATCCCCCTGGAGGGAGGAGGGGGGGTGAAAGAGATAAGAATCCCTGCCCCACCTGGTTTTTACAGCTGGCCCATTATCAGGAGGCATCTGCCCCCCCTCCCCCCAGAGTTACAAGAGATAAAGAAAAACATCTCCCCAACTGCTTTTAACAAATGAAATAGAATACACATTTTTGGTTCCACAGCCCAAGACACCACCCTGAAAGGCACAGAACTCAACATACGGCACAAACAGAACAGACAATTGGGGATACAAGCATCATAAAGGCACCGTAGGATAGTGTCTTCTGCTCAGACTATTGCAAACTCCCAGAGGGTTATTAGCTTGAAAAGTTAGACACTGGAAAGGTTAGTTGTATTTCCAATGCAAAACCCTTGTCTTGAGCATCTTTGTCCTCAGCTTTCCAATTCAGTAAATAGATGTCCAAAAACCTCCTTGCCAATTTCTCTGCCTTTATCCCAACATGTTTGCTGATCAATTTTCATTGGGAATTTGATGACTGGAGTTGAAGACACCCATTCTGGGAAAACTCTTTCATTCCTGCCCATCACCCTTTCATTCACAATTTCCAGGCAAAACCTTTATGTTTGGCTGAGTGTGGGAGGGTGTGAATTAGTGGAGAAGGCAGAAGGTGAGAGAGTCAAGCTAGCAGAGAGAAAAAGGATGCTTGAAACAGTGACTATTTAAAGGGGGGGAAATAAATGTTGGGTTCAAGTTTTTGTTTGATAAAAGGGGCAGAGGAAAGCAAAAATGCTTGAACTAAGAGAGAGAAGGGAGAACAGAAAGCCAATGATCAGAGAGAAGGAAAGAATAAAACTGCAGGGGAAAAGTAATAGAAGGGATGAAAGTCTAGGAAAATGGTATTAAAAAACCCTCAGTGTTTTCATGAGAAAGCAGTTTGGTTTTATGCCCATGCCTTAGTGAATGAAGTTGGCTGTGGTGCCAATTAGTTTCCGAGAATTTACAACTTGTACTCATTTTTCACTGTGCTTTTCCTCATCTCTACTGTAGTTTCATTTCAGGAGCACAGCTATAAGTCTCTTTTCTCTTGCAGGTGTCTGGGAACAATGACCTTCCATCCCACCAGCATCTCACTGAACATGCATGAAAAGCTGCAGGGACCTTCCAAGGCAGGACAGGCAGCAGCTGTCTTTAGACAGAGCTTCTTCAGCACCCACACACATTCCTCAGAGTAATAACCCAACTTGCCAGGGTCCAGCTTCACCTTCGCAACTGCTCACACCTTCTCAAAAGGGCACTGTCGCAGTCTGGGGCTTCAGAAAATGTTCATTTGTCTCTAGCCCTCCAAAGGTGTAAATGTATGGTTTTTCAGAGGAGTTGGTGTGCTTTCTGTAGCATTTTAAAATTGCAGGGAAGGCATATTTTTTCCTTGAAAATTATGAGCGTTTTAATATTAATTTCAGTTGAACTCCATTTCGACACTTGAGCGCTGTTCCTGGAGACCACTCAGAGAAAGATCTTCCTAAGGCCATAGAATGTTGTGCAGAAGGACAACAGGAGCAGCAGTTTTGAATTTTTTTTTTTTTTTTGGCATAAGGAATAAAAATAAAATTTTAACCAAAGAAAGGAGAAACCTGAGAAAGCTCTCGCATTTCCAGCTGAAGAAAGTGTAAGAACCCATTTCCAGAGCTCCCTGAAAGAGGTGGTGAGCTTCACTTTTACTCTGCATCATATTCTGCAGTGGTGTCTCAGCTCTCCCTTTATTGTGAAAACAAGGTACTCTATGACTAATTTGTTTAGCATCTAAAAACCCCTTAATTCCTCATACCCTGTAAAAAAATCTGCAGTGAGACAACATAAAAAAAAAAAAAGCACCTAATTTATATTAAACAAAAAGGATAAAAGTGTAGTGGTTTCCTTATGCATGAATACTTCAGTGAGAAATTCTCCAGAGAGCATTTTTATTAACAAGAAGAAAAGTAATAATAATGGCAAAAATGAAGAAATACATTTTGTCTTTATACAAAGGAAAAATTTATCTAGAAATTTACTTCTGACAGTGATATTCTTCTAGGGACATGAACTTGCTATGTTACATATGTATCTAATGAAATCTAGGCAACCATGTTCTGGTTTCAGGTATCTGATATTTTTAATAAACTGTGCAAGAATAAAATCCATCTGTCAATAGCATGAAGATCTTTCAGGGGCAGGTTTTATTAATGTTTATTCCTGCCAATGAGCCCTTAGTCACATGAGGAATCCTAGTTAAATGAACAAGAGAATAATGTGAAATTTCTGCACCCCTAAATATAATTACCCATAGCTTAGGGAGGAAATCTTAGTAATATTGTCTTTGTTCCTTCTCTTATTGAAGGGGGTGCCTGAGCAAAACATTTATAAGTCACATATACAGATTTGTAAACAGTGCCTGAAATTAAGGTTTTGAAGTCACTTTTTATAGTTTTTTTATCCAATTTTGGGATATGCATGGTAAACATGAATGTTAATTAAGTCCTTGTGTTGACTCCAGCTACTTACATAGAATTCATTCTGCCTATCAATAATGAAATGCTTTCCCTTGCATTAGTGGGAAACTGCCATGTAGTATCAGATTTGCATGGTATTATCCTGAGCCTACATTTTTCCTCTGGCTTTGAGCCCCTTAGAGTTCCCTTAATGATTCAAATGGTCAATATATGTTTTAGATTCTGTGTCCCTTATTTAATTTTTCTTAATATTGTTGTTGTTTTTATTACCAGGTATCCTTCCTTCTTCAATGAGTTCCCCCACTGATGGAAAGAATGTGTCAAGTTTAAGAGAAAATTTCTAAAGTCCATGTTTATTAAATTATTCATATCTCTCTTCACTCCCTCTCACCCTTTCATCTCTCAGATACAGAGAGGGCAAATGATTAATCATGAAGTTGATTGCTAGAAACAACAATAACATCAAAATCCTTTGTTTTTATTGTGCAGTAAATTCTTACATTTTTATGTTTTTTCAGTGCAAGTCACATTCTGTTCAAGACTAACTGCCAATTTCTCTCTAGATTGTAACTGTGAAATATTACACTGGGGATTTATTTTGATTCTGGAGTTTAGATACCTGCCTTTTCCTTTATTGATTTGCCTTTGGCATTTCAGGTACTTATCTCAGCAGAATCATTGACTTAAGCTAAGACAACCACAACAAGCATATGCAAAGCTACACACCCACACAGCAATTTCTGCCTGGCATGGTACACGAATGACAAATGCTCTTTTGCCTGTTTATGCCAATCACCTATGTTCTACTCACCAGTTTAAAGGCTATCATCATTTTCCCTTTCATCTGGTAACTTTAACAACCTCTCCACTGCTGCAACAATTTAAATACAAATGCTCACCCATCAGTGCTTAGACTCACTCTGCTGGAGCTAGTGCTCAGCTGGAGGTGTGAGTGGGTATACAAGACTCAAAGATGATTTTTTTTCTGGTAGCAGTTCTCATCTGTGAGTCAGATTCTACAGGGACTACGAGAACGCAGATTGAAACCCCCTCCTCTAACTTGATTCTGTATATTTTCTCTACTTTTCCAGCCTACAGCTTTAGGCAGGCATCATTAGTGCCTACAGAGGAGGTTATGGCTTCAAATGATGTGAAATAAAGGCATTGGGAAAAGCATCTGAAAATCAGTTTCCTATCTTTAAAGAGAGTATTCAAAAGTTGTGACATCCACTCATCAGCACCTACAAAGGAACTGCAAATGAATATTAGATATTTATCTTGAAAACTAGGTCAAAATTTGCCCCAAATACTGGCTCTTAAACCTTGCTTGCACGCTTTCTTTTCAAACAACCCTGGCAAGTAACGGGAAACACGATGGAAACAATGATTTTGCCTTCTCGTGTACCTAGTCCATTACCTATTTTCAAGGCTGGGGACTGTTCACTACCAGAATTTTGTTGCTCAAAGCCCTCTTGATTTTGCATTTGAAAAACGTTCGCAGATGGAGCGAAGAAGCCTGTTTCCAGTAGTGAACACTCCTCTCTGTGTTACTTTCTTGTTTTCTTAGTGGTGATTTTTCCTTTTTTCAGGGGGACAGACAGCATTTAGCTGAGCATTACCATAACGTTTTCTAAAAGCATTTTCCATGATTGAAGAGACCACTGCTGGATTCCTCACAAACCCGCTTGGTAGCCTTGCAACAAGCTAAAATTAAAAAAAAAAAGAAAAGAAAAAAAAAAAAGAAATCTGCAAACTGAAATAATTCCCCACGTTAATAAATATTTCAAATCATCCCAGTAATGCTGCAATTTTCTAAGAATACCCAGAACCTTTCATTAATGACCTCTGCTAATGCCTTTTACTGGCTGCAGTCGTTCCTCTCCGTCACACTAATAGCAGCATGACAGACAGGCCAGTAATGGCATCCTGGGGGCTGCAGCCACCGCGGCTCAGCCGGGGCCTTGCCGGGGAGAGCGGGCTGCAGGGAGCCCAGCCATGCCCTCTGTGACGGCCAGCGGTGCCTCGCAGCAAAGGATGTCTCTGCCAGGGCTGGTCAGTGAAGGAGGGGTGCCCACGGGACAATAGGGTTGATCCAAAGAAGGGGAGAAGCCCATGAGCTGCTCTGAATGATGTGGGGGACTGAGCACACCCATGGCAACTTCAGCAGCAGGGAAAGAGTGGGTGGAGGTTGTAAAAGCCCCCTTCTCTCCACCTTAGCTGCTGCACTCGGGAGTATTGTCCAACATTTATAGCTAGCATTTACCTTTGGTATTAATGTTTCTGCAGCAACGTCTCCTAAGAATACAAGGGACTAGGAGCAGAAGTTAGCTATGTAAGAAGGTAAAAAAAAAAAAAAAAAAAATCCAGATTTTGGTAATCATGACCCAGTCATCATTTTGGTCCCTATATGCAGACAAATATTCTGAACACTTCTCATGGAATATTTCTCATGCGTTTTTCTGGTATCTGTTGAAAATGTGGGCATGCTTCTGCCCCCACAGAGGCCACTGAGGGGTGGAAACTGTCATCATCTAAGCGGGGAGGCAAAGGCTGCTCTCTGATGGATGCTCTGGTACACATTCATGTGAAGCAGATGGGGGGAAAAGGCTGAGAGCTGCAACAGCACTCTGAAAAAGCCCTTGCCTGTCCCCAAGGCTGGCTGAGAGCCTGTTGTCAGGCCCTTTTACACTGTGGGATTTTACTGTCACTGGCACAGAGCTCACTGCAGGTCCCAGCCTTCTCTGTGCCCCTGGGAACACAACTAACCGGTGTCATTTTTGAAAGTGCCTTGCCCACTTTTCAACAGCAAACTTCTAGGGGAGACTTTGGGATCATCACTGACACTGGGACTGACAGCTCCACCCAAAAACACCCTCACTGCCAGCCACTCCCAAGCTACTGTTTCTCCAAGGAAACAGTCTCCGGGTTACATTGAGCACAGTACTGCCCGTGCATGGCCATTACAGGAAGGGGGTTGGTTCTTGGGATCAGCGCTTGAGCTGAACCTGAGCATAAATCATATTAGGTCAGCAGACAGATGGGTAGCAACAGTGATCTCTGAATCCTTTGTTTGAAGCAAAAATGTCTAAGCTCCCTCTGCGTGCCACAGACAAATATGACACTATTCCTAACATTTCTCAGCACTCTCTCTGTCACGTGGGAATTTATTGACAAACAACTCCAAGTTATGCAATACAAATCCACCTGGTGTGCACCTCACGCTGTAATGCCTTTCATCCATTCACAGTATCAGTGTCTTTTCAGGCAGATGCCAAATGGTGGTTGCAGGGGTGTTTTTTTTCAAAGGCTTCTGGTGTGAACATCTTTTCTTGGAACCTCAGATGAAAAAACTTAGATCTATAGCTCAGCATGATCAGTTTTCTTACAGTCCTAAAATAGCTTAGAAGCAAAGAATTTATAAGACCTGGTGAACCGAGTTTGTCCTCTACCTTCTCCTTAAACGCACAATTAAGGGAGAAGCTGAAGAAGCAAAGTCATGCAATAGGACAGGTACTCTTGACAGAGTATCAAATATGCCTGACATCAAACTGAGGTGAAATCAGCTTTGCCTCTGTATTGCACCTGGAAGGGAGGAAGAGATTTCCAATATTAAAATGACAGGAGGACATCTTCTTTGCTTGCTCTACACTGAATGACTTGGGTGCTTTAACAAGTACAGACAGGGCAGTGGCCAGCTAAAGCAACTGGTAAGGAGCAACAAAGATGTGTAACCAGAGGTGCAGAGCTCACTCTCCTGGCTAGCGTGTGATTCAAAACAAAGCACCACATCTGCAGGTGATAAAACTAATTTCACTGTAACCCAAGGACAACACTGGTCTGTTTGCTTACAGGTCATGGCCAACTCTCTTTCCCACACATTCTTGAGTAATGCACTGGAAACTATCACAGACTATGACTTCCATTGCAGCTTTGACTTAGCACTTTATAGTGTGCCACTTGTGTACCTTTCAAAGAGAGGAACAAAAAAGTCAGTAAGGCAAAGTTCTGGTTAGCGAATTTCAAATGTTCCACTTTTGGATATATTATCTAGAAAAATACTACCTGCAAAGCCCACTGAAGTGCTAAATTAAAGGATCTTTCTTCCTGATTTTGACTCTTGATATTTTTGACTCTCGAATTGTTTTTCTTAAAATACTGCCCTTGATGAAGATTATGTTACCTTGCAGCAACCCTTGTCTGTAGTTTTTATAAAACATTGAGCTGTAGCAGTCCCTCAGTGGAGGGAACTTTAAATGTTTAATAAATGCACGTAAACTAACCTCAGTACTTACCCAAAGAACAGAAAAATAATTTTGTGTACAAACAAGTATAGGATCCTGAATGTCTGAACTGCCAGAGTCGGTGCAAGGAGCAACTCTGGTTGTGATTCCTGACTGTGTCCCTTCCCTCTGGAGGACAGGTTCCTCACTCTTTGTCTTCCTCCACGCTGCTGTGATCCCAGGGACATTTTTCATCAAAAGAGAGATCACCTTCATGTCTAGCAATTCACAGCGCTGAGTGCCTGATCAGTCCAAATTTGGATCAACCTAAAATCATTTAAAAATAGCTTTTTTTCCAATTGGAATGTTTCCACTGAAAACTACTGGCATTTTCTAAAAACTTATCTAATTCACTTCCAAGTGGAATTAATGCTTTAGCACTTAAGAGAGATATTTGGACTCAGCCAGCTATAAAAAGACAAGTTCTTCTCTGACCACTGCTGAGTAATTAATGCATCTAATTTCTAAATTGATTTCTCTTAAATTACATACAGCTGAAGAAGTCAGAGAGCCAAAGAAATTCTGTTTGAGTTTAAAATCAAAAAATCAAATTGGGATGAGACTGAGAAATCAGATTTCAACACCTCTCCTCCCATCAAATCTGTTGATCCAAACTGTGCTTGCTTGAATTAAGTAAGAAAAATAAATTTGTAACATATAATGGAGTTCCTTAGAAAGTTTTTTTATTGTGAAAATATATGCATTTAGGTGAGGGACTACGTGGAAGTAAACTCTCCTGAAGAGTTCTCATGTCAAATTTACTCATTATTGAAAATGATTAAACTCTTTTGCATCAAAGGATCAGGGTGGATGACACTTATTATGCATAATCATCAGCTTTGAATGAAGCTTTGGACAATCAAGATAATTTTCAGCAAGCTGGTTTCTTAAGGAATAATGCTGATTCATTCAAGACAAAACTTTTTGCAGGAAAGTGTCAGTTCTGACATTTATTTTTACCCTTAAAGATTTTCAAATTGATAAAATAATTTCAATGAAAGTATTTTGCTAATTACAGCATATTTGTATTATGTTTAGAGAATTCCCCCCATGTTGAAACACTGATTTATTATTCCATAGTTTGAATAATATAAGTATGAAAATTGGGTGGAAATATTTCAAAGGTTTTGAAAAAAAAATTGGCAAAAATGAAATTTCTTTCTTCAACTTCTTAAAAAGCCCAAAGAAGTAATAAGCAACCTCCAAAGCCCACCAAATCCCAGGACTTCACTTCTTGGTCTATAGATAAAGTAAGTTCTTCTTTTTGTTTGTTTTTTTCCTAAAAATCTGGGTCAATATATCTGTATTTAGCACATTAGCATATTCAAAACACTGAATAATATTTTTACTGGTCTTTTTTTTTTTTTTTGTTTTTTTTTTTTTTTTTTTTTTTTTTTTTTTTTTTTTTTTTTCCAAAAGACCTGATTAAGTTGTGAAAGAAACCAATGTCTTAAAGTTCAGCACCATGAGGAAATTACAGATGGTGCATGAAGCCCATGAGAGCCTCACTAACAGAAGGGAATGGGCCTGTAGTTATGAAAACATGATAAAGGTCTAAAAATTCCAGTGTGAATTCCAGAGGCTGTTTTCAGCCCTCCAGCAAAAATTAGCACTATGGAAATTTCTGCAGCTGAAAGCCTCAAATTCAGTCTCAAGTTCTACTATTAAATGTTAACATCTGTGGCTATATTGCATAGTATTTCCAAAAGATGTCTCACTGAATAAATGTGATCTATCAATAACATGTTATTTTTTATGTTGACCTGCAGCCTCATCTGGGTAATTAGAAGATGAGTTTGTGTCATTCAACCATCTTCTGTTCCAAGGTAGCATCAGGTCACTTCCACCCCCTTGTGCACATTGGCACATTAAATCCCTGTGAACTAGTTATCATCATTTGCATCTCCCTTCTAGAAACAAAAGGTGGCCTGGGGCATGTTCTTCCATTGTTGTTTATTGTTTTAGCATCTCCTGGTCCTAAGAATACTAACTTTTTAAAATATAAATACATAAATGGCAAGTACAGATGGCAGTGACACATGCTCCTGCTATGCCCTTCATTTCTCTTAGCTTTAAACTAATTTTAGTCACACCCAAGCAGCTCCTCTAGCATTGCAGGGGTAAGAAAGGCATAAGCAAGGCTGAAACAATCTTCATTTGTAATTGCCCTTCTCACCGTGGCACCTTATGCGAATATATTTTGGCTTATGTTTGTATTCTCAGCATCTTTAACAAACAGCATCTGCATGCAACTGTTTGTGTTGTTAGGAACAGGAAGATGGCAAACAGCACAACACGAGATCGTCCCTGCAGGTGAAAAGGACTTGCCTCTTCCCGAAGGACCTTGATCCAGCTGCAGCATCCTGTCAACTACATTGATTTTTGAGCTCCTACCTGGATTTCAATAGGATCAGATAGGACCCTTCCACACTGTCCTTGAGCCAAGGCTTGATTTGGTTTCCTGAGAGCACAGGTATTCCCCACCTCCCTGGACTGTCCTCAGCAAGATGGATGATCAATGCCTGCACAATGACAGTGCTGTGACAAAATGGCCTCTCAACTCCCTCACTTTCCTTTGATAATTTGTTACTGTCCTTGCCTGTTTAGTGATGCATTTTATAGTAGCAGCTGACTCTTTCAAGCTTAATAATGCAGCCAAGCTGCTTTCTGACTTTATCCCAACATAATCACTGTAATTCCCTCTGTTTCCAATATAGGTCAAATTCTGCCTGATTCAATAAAAGACCATTTTTAAGTAAGTGTCATTCATCTTAGGATGCTTTAGTCTGTTTCATTTTGGTAATTGGTCTCTATCGTTTTCTGTTTGCTCTTTCACATTTTCCTTGCTCGTTAATTATCTAATCACACTATGGATTATTAAAAAGCTGAATCCCTGTTAAATAAGGTGACCATATCCAGAAATTTCTTTGCGGTTTAATTTCCATTCTTTCAGGATTCAGAATTCTTGGTGTTGAGTGAAGAAGTGAGTTCTGATTTTCAATTATAGGCATAGAAAACATCAGGAAATAAAGGCTCTAGTTGGATTGAAACCTGAAATTGAATAGAAGTGGAAATAATTTTTAAAATAAATGAACTAACAGAGATGGTGTAGGGAGCACTGGGACTGGAAATTAGATATTTTATTCTGTGACATATGATAACTTTTGGAATGTGGAAAACATCACCAATGTTGGAGAGGGAAACAGACAACTGTAAGTGTAAGGGACTGTACTTTTCTTTATTATTAGATGTATCTGATCCCAGTCTCCAAAATGACAGATGTGCAGGTCAAAGAGATTTGCAATGAACACATGAGAAAGAAATACTAACCATTTTTTGTGACTGTACATGGCTTTAGCCTAGAAGGGGCCTCTCAGCCACAGGCAGAGGCTCCTCAGCAATGAAGGTCCTAAATGTAAAGACTTAGTTCGGAAGAAGCTGTTTTTCAGAAACTTCCAAATATTTGCAGAAAGAATGCGTGATAAAAATTGGTCTTCACTATCTTTTGGTGGGTAGTTAAAAGCTGCAAAAATAGGTTGTATTTCGTATAAAAAAATAAAATTTGCTGAAAATAATAAAAGCTTAAATTCTGAATTTAAATTAATTTATATGGTAAATACTTTATTCTGATTCTACTGAAATAGTTATTGAAGTCTAAACATCAAATACCAATATATTTAGTATATGTACTGATAAATATAACATAATATTAATATTTCAATGAGTCAAAATTATGTGAATGAAAACAATGCTACCTAAATTAAATGATCGAAACAAGACAAATCCAAGCTATTTATGTTCCCTATTGTTCATGTCCCAATCTGTTCCCTATTGAACATATGAAAAAACTGGCATGTTTCTGTGAAGTATGGGGAGGGGACAATCACATTTTTAGGGAAAATGGGTATATAGATAATTTTGCAGCCACATTTCCAGCAAACATTTTTTAAAACCACTCTGCTTACTGTCCAATCACAGCTGAAAGTTTAGCTTATACTGCACAAACAGATGAAGACTGAAAGTAATCACTAGTAATTATTATATATTATTTATTCTTACTTGTATGCCCAGTGCTCTTACAGCTCCATAGACCCAGCAGAAGGAGTGGTGCCTTCCCAAGAGAGCAGCAGGAAGACTTTGATCTGTGACAAGCTTTCTACTCCTTCCAATAAAATAAATATAGTGAAGAGGTCTACCTTCTTATGTTCTGCAGAGAACAGCCAAATAAAATTAATAAAACCCTTGTCTGATTTGACATTTTTTGCTGGGTTGGCCTAGAAGAAACTTTTACCACACTGAAGAGCAATTCAGGATGATGTAATTTCTTACACTGATTAAGTCTTTGACATGACTTCTTGAGGGATCACGTCTTTTGAAGATAACATTTTTATGTAAGTGTGCTGTGATTTCCAAGCGTATCCATGTGGAAAAAAAGGCGAGCTCCTGAGTATCAGGGACAGCAATTAGGGTTGTGAGTTCCTGAAACAGCAGCCACTAGCTTTTAGTTGGCTTAGAAGATGACTGAAATCAGAATACGAGATGAAGCTGCTGCGCAAGAGGTGATTTTAAAAGTAGTCAAGGCATGATTCAAATAACAAGTGAAGTGGAAACACAACTGTCTTAAGGAAAAGAAAGCATCGAACTTGAGATTTTCCCTAGCATTTTTTTTAATGCATTCCAATTCATGGAGGCCCAAGAGACTCCATAATTTCTCCAGAGTCTCTGCCTGTGTGGGGGAGCTTCTGCAAGCGTAACGGCCTCTTGATCTGGACACAGACAAAGTCTGACCCCGGGCACCGGAGGAGATGGAGGCAGACTTTTTCTGCTGTTCCACTGCCATTTGTAATAGTGTGCATGTGACAAGTGCTCCAAGGCATTAAAAAGTTTGTCTACAACACCTGTTAAATATGGAAGCTAGCTGTGTTACCAGGTCAGACCCATCCAACACAGGCATATATACACAGGAAGCAGAAATACTCAGGTTTGCTGGATGCTCTAGACTGTACCAAACATCTCCTTTGGGTGCACATTATGGCCTCAGGACTGAGCACACAGCAGCCCAGCCCAGCTGTCCTGCGTGGAGCTCTGCTGAGCCCTACACAAATACTGCTGCAGCAGTGCAGACTGGTGCTTCCCAATGCCTAGGGACAAAATACACCGAGTTGTCTTTATTGTTCTTACCACAGGGAAAGGGGGCAGATTGCCAGCAAGACACAATAAGTTTCCCTCTTGTAAGATTTTCTCTCTTAGGTGCCCAGAGGACACCATCAGGGGACCTTGAGGGCCATTCATTATCTCTGTGCGAGACCTCCAGTGAAGCAGTGGGACAAATCTGATGCTCTCCAAACCCTGGGGAAACCTGCTGTAATTCTGCATTTTTCTGGAAAATAGTGTGGTGTTTGCTTTTGTTAGGAAGGAACTGCTTCTTTCCACTGTGACCTGTTTATATAAGAGGACAGAATAAACTAGTTTCTAAAGATGCTATTATTTTCTTTGGTGCTGGCTCCCTTCCCCCATTTAAGTCTGCTTTTAATACACTTTTAAAGTCTGCTAATGAGTACATTTATCACACTTCCCAAATATTCTTTTGTAATTCACTGACTTGACCGTTCTGGAAATTGTCACATTATGCTAAGCAATTATTTTAAGGCAAAGATATCTGGGTTAAAAAAAAAAAAAAAAAAAAA
>VWYO01008368.1:1099288-1112943 GCA_013400275.1 Rhadina sibilatrix
AAAAAAAAAAAAGACATTTATATCCATAAAACTATTCCTTTTTCTTCAGGCTTTCCAAATCTATTGTTTTCCTTAGATGGCAAAGTAACCAAGAGTAACTAACTGAAACCAAATCAATTATTTAATTAAAAATAATAAATGAGGAAAAATAAGATTTATAACTAGAGGGAGAAACCTTTCAGCCTTCATTCCATCTAGTAACAATTTATACTAAACTAATCAGGCTCAACCAGGTGAATTTAGACATTCTTGGAGTGAACAGAAAAATATAAATGCGTCTTTGACCAATGGTCATTTCCTTGTAAGGGACTGAAAAGATTAAACTATTCAGATTGCATAAAGCACATGTGTGCATGATAATCCCATAAGGGCAAGAAAATTAATAATGTTTGTAGCACATGAATTTTCACATGAAATATTCTAAGACAGAACTGTTGGAAGCCTCTTAAGGTAACAATGGCTGTAAATTTGTATATTACGTGTATATAATCTTACTGCCAACAAACACAGGGAAAATTTTAATCAAAACAATTATTTTCATCTTTTCACCACCCCAAAAATAACAGAAAGGGAACTGGGGACTTGTCTTCTAGTTTTGCATGTGTTATTAGCGGTACTGTGTGCTTAATATAGGCAGCAGTGCACTAATCAGAATGAAACTGTTTATCCTGTCAGCTGCTGACATCCGCCCCATGCTTCCCCCATCTTCCTAGGCTGCACCTGGGCCCCTCTGGTAATTGGTCCCTGGTGTAGTTGTGTTCTGAACAGCTACCTCATTTCTTCTCTCACTTTTTTATCTCCTCCTGTTTCAGCTGAAGTGCCACCATTTTCACAATGGTGGCATTTTGATTATTTTCTGTCCTCATCAAGAATTATGATAAATGCTGTTATTCCTCATTGATAATGTTTACTTCATTCAAATGTGAAAAGAGAAGTTGTATGGTCCATGTCTTGGTCATGTCTTACCTCTCACTGCAACTTGGTTCTCTGTAGCTTCTTCTCATACAGCTCATACTGTTCTCATGCTGTTCTCTCTGAAGATGAGATGAGGAAGAAAAAGTCCACGTTACATATTTTCCTATGATTGTATGCACCCTTGTTTCCTTTTCCATACTTTTGTCTCTGCTTTTGCATGAGATTAAAGCACCTCAGTTCTGAAGTTCTCCACCTCATGATGCTCTAATTTACAACTATTATCCATGAGAGAGAAACTGATTATTTTTCTGACTAATTTCAGGAAACAACAGTTCACTATTAAGCATCCATGAAATAGGAAAGCAGAAGGCAAAAAAATAGTAAGAAGTCGCAGTAAATAGAAACATCAATAAGTCTTTACCAAAGTCTGCAATGCACTCACACCTAGAAAACTTAATGGAGCTTTGATTAATCAATGCTTAAAAGGATATAGGGAAACTAGAACAAATACAAAATTAAATAAAATAATATTTAAAAATATGTAAATGTATTAATTTATGACTACCACAGAGAAGATGAATGAGGAAATAATTATTGACTTTTTCTCACAGTACAAGAACTGAGGGACATCAAATGAAATGATCAGGTGACAGGTTAAAAAAAAGGAAATACTTCACAAGCTGTTCTTAAATTGTGTAATTCATTGTGACAGCATGCCACAAAGGGTGTTGAGAAAGCTGTAAGTACAAGTTTGCTCAAAAAGGAATCAGAAAAGTTATTGGAAATAAAGCCTGCCAAGACCATTAGACAGAAAGGTATAGTTACATCTGTTTGTGAAAATTCTTAAGCATTATCATCCTTACTTTGTTTTCTTCCTTCTTGCTGAGACTCCTCTTTTGTTTCCTCTTTCCCTCCTGAAGGCCACTATTCCTACTGTAATCCTCCTCACCTCTTTCATAGGAATTCCTGGGTATTGATTTGTCCTGAAAACACACCATTATAAGACTTATACTTTTAGTGCCTATGTCATAACCTGAACTGAAGCATCAACTGATTTTCCTAAAGTTCTATCCTTTTTAGCATTTGCACACTGTTGAGAATGCCTCCAGGGATGAAGAAATGACTATATCTTCCAGGTCCTATATAATATCATGCCTACATCTTGCAGACTTTCTTGTGGTAGCAGAGATCAATATGAAAACAAAAATAGAAAAAAGAAATAAGAGATGGATGGGTACATTCTGCATTCAGCATTGATCAAGGGAATGAGTTTTGTTTCTGAGTTAATGCAGAGAAGTTACGACAGTGATGGAGATATCTGAAATCCTGACCAGAAGAGCTTTTATGGAAAGGAGGCTCCATGCTCATGCCAGAGAGGGATGCTTCTGATGGAAGGTGCAAAAATATGGCCCAACATCTATCTGTGACAGGACATTCATGTGGTGACTGAGCGTGGCATCTGGCACTCTCTGTCAAGCAGCCTGACACACCCATCACCCAGGCAGCATTGATCTCTTAATTAACACGATGGGTGCACATCCAGCCACTCCGAGCCTGCTGTCACTGCTGGAATTACTCATCCAGCCAGCAGCTGGCTCTCTGCTGTGTCTGAAGTGTCTTTCTGAAAGAATGTGTCAGAGGCTTTATGAAGGAAAAAGGAAGGGCACAGAGGTGGATCTTGTCAGTGTCTCAAGGGATCCAGGCTGCAAGCCTGCATTTTTGTGCTGCTTCCATGCTGCACACAAGGCAGAGGAGAGCACTGACAAATGGAGGCTTCCCCAACATGTTCAGTATACATCTCATGGCCAGATAAAGCTAATTGGGCTGAATATTATTGAATCACTGTTACTGCCCCAGTTTACCCAACCTAACCTATTGATTGATCTCAGTACCTGCTGCAAACAGATATCCTCAAGCAATCATTCGCTGATGTGGCAAATTATAAATACATTCATGTGATGAAGAAGTAGACAGATTTTCCTCAATATATGAGTACATTGGTGCCAGACTCTTTTCGTTGGTGTCCTGGGACAGGACGAGGAGCAGTGGCCATAAATAAAAACACAAGAAGTTCCACCTCAACATGAGGAAGAGCTTCTTTACATTGAGGGTAGCAGAGCACTGGAACAGGCTGCCCAGGGAGCTCATGGAGTGTCCTTGTCTGGAGATATTCAAAACCCACCTGGATATGTTCCTGTGTCACCTGCTTGAGTGACCCTGCCTTAGAAGGAGGGTTAGACTGGATAATCTCCAGAGCTCCCTTCCAGCCCTAGTTATTCTGTGATTCCATGACTTTCCACAATAACAGAAATTCATATATATGCCCTTATTCCTAAAGAAGTGCCTATATACAGTCAGCTATTTTGTCAGTAGTCTTTACTTATTATTTTTTCTCAGTGGAATCAACGTCTCTTTACTTAAACCAGAAAAAAGGTGCCCAGTACTGAACACATTTGTTTAAAAAGCTTTGTAAGATAAATCTTGCAGAATATATATTTGGAAGTACATTTCCAAGACAGCTAAATGCTCAAGGTTTTCTTTTAGATTTCTGTGCTTTTGTGTATTTCAAGATCAAGGAGATTTGTGGGATTTGAACTTGCTGAACTAGAAGAAAAGAGGACACTGTTACAGCCAACAGCTGACAATTTGACCTCTGCTCATCTTTGTAGAGTCTCTGTTTGGGAAAAAAAAAAAAGGAGTTGAAATTAAACAAAGATGATTTAAAAGTATAAATCCAGCTACTTTCATCATACAGTATATTTGGGGCTATGAAATGACTGGACATTCAAAAATAACCCTGGTAACTGTCCTTGGAAAATAATTGTATCAAATTATTAATCTACATTAAATAAATTGGTTTGACTTGTACTGCAGCTGCCTGCAGCAAATACCTACTTTACTAAGAAGTTCAAGGCTCCAGAGTAACTTAATTTACATATCAGTCTTTAAGTCCTACTAAGATTAATTGTCTTTGGGAGAGGGGTATAATACTCAGTGTGTTCCTGAGGTATCGCCTTGTTAGTAGGTGCTGAAGTAGTTGAAGCTATCCAGGATGCAAAAGTGGATGGGAAGTTTTCCTGGAGACAACAGTTGTCAGACACCTAGTAGCAGTAACTGAGGATGGGAAGAAATTATGAACCAGATTTTGCCTTCTTTCTCGAAGGCAAAGACATGGGTTACATAGGAAAATGGAGCCCCCAGAATGACAGGTAGAGTTAACCAGGGACATTTCTTGGTGTTTCAATGGCTATTCAGACCATGCCTGTAACTGCAGTACAGCTTGAGAAGGAAGGCTGAGTCAACAGAGCAGAGCGATTTCCCCTCTTTAACAGGTAAGGAATCGCAGTCAAAAGAGAGTGTTCCCTCTGCGATTGTAGCAATCCACTACTAAGGATGGCCAGAGGGGAAATCAAGCCATGCAACATTTTTTTAAGAGTAGTTACTATAAATTCAAAAACCTACAAGATATTTTTATGTCATCTAAGTCAGTCAATTCCCGCTTCCTCATTGCTCTCCACACACACACTAGGGAGTGATACTAATTTGTAATTTTTTTCTATATTTTGAGCATAAGACTTTTAAAAAAAAACCAACAAAACAAAACAGGACCACCACATGAAAAGACTCCTAAAATCAGATATTCTACCAGGAAAACCTTACAAGGAAGATGAAGTCCATGAGCCTATGCTTAGCTGAACCAGTGACAAAAATTGTTACTTATCCTGATGAGACAAGTGGGTCAGATGGGAGACAAACCAATTGAAGGCTGTGTGTAAAGGAAATGCAGGGAACCAGTGTGTGTCCTCAGCCTACAGTCAGCAAAGGAAGCTTTCATGTATGACAGCAGATTTCCCAGACAATAGTTGTGCAAAATGGAGAAGATGAAGGAAAATGAAGCTGTTGTATAAATCAGGAGAATAACACCATGTTTCCTTAGGTTGTTTTTGAATCTCCTCCAGAGACGTATCTTACACATAAAACATTTTGAAAAGGCAGGTGGCCCAAGTGAGGAAAAGTTAAGCAGACACTGCAGTGCACAAATGAACAGTTTGACAGCGAGCAGCTGGAATATATTGCGTAATATCTATCTTGAGCTTCAATAACACAACTGGCATTCAGAAGTGTTTCTCTTTCTTTTATACTAGACTCCATGTTACAGACTAACTTTGAAAGCATAATAATTAAGTACCTGACAAGTGTCAATGTCCCTCCAAAATTTAGTAAAGCCTTTACCCACTGTGGTTTTTCTTTTACTTTGTGAAATTAAGCAGACTAGGACCTGACACATGAAGCACAGACAGATTTATAGTCATAGCTGAATTTCCATGAACATTCTGCTGTTTTCACCATACATTGTTTTGCCAAAAAAACCCCAATCTCAGAAAAACTGTGCTCACCTAGCAAGATTTTTTTTTTTTGCATATATATATATATATATAAAAATGAAAAAAAGGAAGTAAAGTCTTTGTCGCTTTTTGGAGAAAGCAGACAATGGGGAAGGCTGATGCCCTGATGTCATAGAAGGTGCCTATTCCAATCCAGGCAAATGTGCTCTGCCTGATTTTTGTAGATTTCTGATAGCTGGACAATGCTCTGATGGAAAAACCATGGTAAATCTCTAGACAAACTACAACTTGAGTGTTTGACCAGTGGCAGAATAAGAGCAAAGACAGAATTCATCTCTACAAGTAGTCTCTGATGATTTAAGAAGAGCAACCCCCATGCAAAGCCAGTAGGAGATGTTCTGAGAAATTGACTGCTCTGCCATGAAGCCTCAGTGTGCAGGAAGTAGCTCCCCACCATGGGACAGTGTACTGCAATAAGCTGAGATACAACAAGAAACAGCGATTTTACAGCTTGTATGTTGTGTTTAACCTCTAGGTTCGTGCTGTCAGGAAGAAGACAGTGTGGTAGCAGGGGTATTGCTGGTAGCTCTCTGCAGTGGTGATCCATTCAGTGATCCACCATGTGGCAATGACAAGGCACATGTGGAAGAGCAGCCTTCTGGCTTGAGGTTGCTATATCTGGTCACTGGCACTGCTTTAATGCCTCTCAGACCACATCATCTCCCTGAAAAAAAAAANCATCATCACACAAAAAAAAAAAAAAAACAACAAACCCACAAACAAAACAAAACAAAACAAAACAAAACAAAACAAAACACAAAAAAAACCAAAACCAAAACCAAAACCAAAAACACCCTCAGAACAGGATTCCATCATGTAACAATGTTGTTACATTTTCTTAAATCTTAAATCAGTTGGAACAGGCTTCTTAAATAAAATATTAAGCTTTTTTTGAAATGCAATCAACCCAACACACAGCAAGGTCACCAAACAATGAAGAAATAAAGGAGTTTGTCAGGGCATGCCCATCTGAATGAAAGTAACACTCATTAACCAAACTATCTAAGCTACGCAAACTGCAAAGGGAGAACGTAAATGTGACGCAAAAGCTGATTTGCATTATTTCTTTTGTTTTTGTAAAATTATTTTCAGTATTACTTAGAGGGAACTTCTACAAATACATTTCAATTAATAATTTTCCCCATCTTGCAGTACCAAAAAATCTGATTTTTATCTTGACAACACTCTTTGCAAATGTTCTTCTTTTGATTCCTGACTGCATACTTGGAGAAAAACTGGCATACAAATAAGCCATTTCTGACAGAAGATCACAAACATTTTTTTCCAGATGTCTTTTAAATATCCTATTTCTAACAACATTACAGGCTATTTAGAGACCTCAGCTTCTGGAATTGGTAGCTTTCAGTGGTGCATCTCAGAATCGAAATTCCAAATGTGCTGAGCCAGCAGCCAGTTCCATGTCCTGAAAGGACCACCTGATGGGCCAAATCCTGAGAGCGGGGAAGTGTTTGTACATTTCATTCACTGCTGCAGCTGTTCAATTACCCTCAAGAGCAAAACCCACTTATTTTGTGATGGCTGAACATTCAGCCTTTGCCTGGAAAAAGAAATTATCTCACATGGCAGGGGTAGATGTCAGACAGAAGGTCTTTTTGAGATGAACAATTATTTTTGTTAATGAACACAGTTTGTCACTCTTCTTCCCTGCTCCCTCACACATTTTCAGTATTGCTCCCTTTTATGATCAAAGTTTGACTTTTGAAAGACTTTTTTTGCTACAGCTAATTGAGACCTGATCTATTTCATGTTTGCACTGATTGAACAGAGTGGGTAAACTCTCCTAATTTAATGGTGACTAACAGACATCTGCCACAGACTATGACTAACATTGCTCTGTTTTTGTGGGAAGATGTGATTCCATTTCAAATCCTTAAGTAATACAAATCACCCCATAGAGAAGATATTTTGACTTTTCAGTCTCTTTTTTTCCCCTCTGGAAAAAAATTGCATCCAATAAAAATGTGGTGAAGGAGGCGGCTTTTAACCAAAACATAAATGAATCTGTTTGGTGTCTGATGATATGCAACAGAGCATGAATCTAAACTCACTTTGCTTACCTGTACTCCTTTGCAAGGACTACCTATTTCAATTGGATTTAAATTGTCTGACAAGTTACTAGAACAAAACAAACAAACAAAAAAGTAGGAAAGAAACAATCTCTTATGAGAAGGTTTAGCACAGGTTATTGATGGGTTGGAGCCTATTTAGATAATGCTAATCAATGCATCTTGGCAACTACCAGATGGGGTACTGTATTTCCTGGTGGCTTTAAAGGGCATTTTAGAAAAACATGCTAGAAACCAGAATGCATTTGCTCATAGGAAAAAAAAAGTGATGGTAGATGATAAACAATTCAAGGAACTGGTTTTGGGCACTATGGGTTACATTTTCTGTCTCCAAGAAGAGTCCTTTGTAATGTTAGTGCATATTTGGGGCCTCTTTTCAATAACATCATATTCTAATTTTATTATATTATTATTCTAAACATTAATGGTTTAATAATAATATGCATATGGTAAATTTAAATTAATCATCAATTATTAAATATTTATTATAGAAGATTAATGTTTGCACTATTTAACAATTTTACCACTTCACTTCTTTGTTGGAAAGGTAAATTAACAAGCTGATACTCAGACAGAATGAGCACATTCTGCAGCAGAAGAACCCTCCAGTTTGAGTTGCAATGGGAATATGACAGTGTAGTCTGTGGAGGAAATAGACAGAATATGGCTGTACCTGGCACTCAGGCAGGCATCTGACTTGGCAGCTGAGGCATCCTTCAAGAATCTGCAGACCAGTGGTGATAAAGCAAATACTGTGCAGCAAACTAGGAGCCAGCCTGGCTAGGGTTCCATTCTCTAGTCACTTCCTCCATGTCTTTCCACAACATGGCTTTCCCCAAAAATCCTATTATGTTGTTACCAAGCTAATGAACAAACACAGGATAGGATCTGAAATTATAATTTGCAGCAGAGGGTTGTAGATGGTAGAAATTCAGGTAGGTTTGCATGTTTGATTTGCATGATAAGCAGTGTTCTCATAGACCTGACTGTGAGTTGTAGGTCACAAGGAGCTAAGTTCCTATCACTAACTTTGGGCATCAAGCCCTGCAAACTTAATCATCCTGTATTGTGCTTTAATAGATTTAACTAGCTAAACAAAGAGCCTACAGATGGTTGCACACTACCAGTCCCTGGGACTTCCTAGGCTCAGCTCCCATGTTGATCAAAAGTTAAACCTGATCTACACTGCAGGGGACACAGGCTGTTGTAGAGCATTGGCTTAAGGACTGCTGTCTTTAAGAGTGCTCCCTTGAGGTTCTGCCTTTCTGGCTCAGGTCTCACTGTGAAGTGCATGTGTGGGGTCAGCCCTTCCAAAAGTGTATTTCAAAATGGTGTGGTTTTCAACAGAAAAGCAAATGCAGCCCTACAGCACTCTGATTTTTGAGTGAAAGCAGCACTGTGCTTCTGGCCTACTGCACCTAGCTTCTGCTTCACAACCCCACCAGAAAGGAAGGAAGGGTTTTTGCAGGTCATTGCAGAACACCCTATGGACCCTCCATAAATTATTGATTAAACAGCTGATTTTCCATGCATGCAATAGCAACACACCTTATCTTTCCCTTTGGAGCTTAGGTGAGTCTTATTAATAATACAGCATTTGCTAAAAATGTACTGGGCACGCAAAAAAATGCGGTTTCCAAAGGCTCTTAATCTGAAAATCAAAATTGTTCATCACTGAAGCACTGAAGTTTCTCTCCTAAATTTAAAATTTCAGTGTACTTTTGCTTCAGTATTAGAAGAGTCAAAAATCACCTCTCCCTCTCATACTATAAGAAAAAACATATTTGCTCAATTTCTCTCATGTGAAAACAGCAGCTTGCTTTTTTTCTTGGGTTTTGGGTCAATATCATACTTGGGAAATGTTAAACATCAATCCAAGAAATACAAAGCAGTTGGAAAACAGAAGGTGAAAAGGAGTACTTAGACAAGCACTTTTATTGTATTCAACACGCCATGTGCAGTAAATACTTGATGAATTTTAAAGTTCAACCCACATGTGTTATCAATGTTGCTTCCAAACAAGAGAGTTACAGGGTGGATGAGAAAGAGATCCACAACAACCTGCAGTGTATTAGGCAGGACAGGACAGGGGCAGATCAATCCCCACCGAGCTGCTTTTCCCTGTGCCACTGGCTGTGGTCACAGAGATTTCTCCCTTGCAAAGCAGGGACGCCGAACAGTGATGTGTTTGAGAACCAGCCTGACCCATCATCTCTGTGAAAGATGGGATAGTCCCTCCCTACCCTCTTCTCAGGAGCTTGGGAGGAAACAGTCCACTGGCTCCAATTCGTTACTGTTTTCAGTCTTGACGAAGCCTTTTCCCAAAGTTTTTCTATTCTTCTGAGGCCATGCAATAATGGAAGAGGAAACTGAAGCCTATTGACCTCACCCTGGATATGCAACTTGATTCCGACTCTACAAAATCCTTTTAGTGGGGCGTTGAGATGGAAGACAGTTTGGAATTTAAATTCCAGATTGCATTTTCAGAACAAGGGATTAGAAAAGAAAAATTCTGTAATCTGATTAAATGGTTTTCCATCTCGGTGTATTTGTGCTGTGAAAGGACCAGGTACACAGCAAGGCTTCACAAACTCTGTGAAATCAATTGGAAGTGAGGAAGCTTAGGTAGGAGACAGAAATGTCAATATTCTGTTGGATCTGGGCCAAGGTTTGACAGTGTAAATATGGTGGAAGATGGCACAAGACCCTTCCTCAAAGAGCTAACTATGAAAAAGAAGTTACTGAGAAATGAGAAACACAAGATTTTCCACTGTTGTAGTCTTAACCGTGAAGACTGTCAGGGTCAGAAGGAGTGTACAGAAGGCATCTTTGCTGTTGCAATAACACCAGAAAACTTCAAGGAAAAAACAGCAAACATTTTCTCTGTAGACAAGTTAAAAGTGGATCCACAGGTTGCCATGGCTACAAAAGTCCATTTACTCTAGTAGTGTTTTCTAGCAGCTAAACACAAGTTTAAGTGATTAAGGAGAAAACACAGCTATGTTTATAACGTTCCATTAGATTTATATAATTAGATCTTTCAGCTGCAAACCACCCCTGGTGATGGTTTTCTTGACTGTTCATAAAAAACCCAGTGGACTTACATAACCATTTTTAGAACCATCCAGCATATCTCTGTGCCTCTGCAATCACTTGGGATCAAAGGACTACTAGCATGTCATACATTTCATACCATTGTCATACAGCAATTTTCACAATCCAGAATACTTATTCTGGGTTACAATAATCCAGTCAGCAGCTTTTGTGGGTGATTGGAGGGCTACATATGAAAAGCTAAGTCTTACACCATAAGGCAAGCCAAAACCTCAGACATGCAGCTCCGTGTAGGAACCTCTGTAGTCCTGCCTCAGAAAAGTAATCTTCCCATGCATGCACAAGAGACTACAGCAGTTTCTCTGCTTGTGGGACAGACAGAAGAGGGACTTTTCATTGTAGAGGCTACGATGAAAGAGGGGAAACTTCCATCAACAAAAACTGCATGTGTATGCACGGCAGCAGACTCCATAATTAAAATGTCGTGTTGGATTGGTAGATGAAAGGTTCCGCCTCTCTCCATCAATGCAGTGGTCTCCTCCCAGAGCTTTTACGTCCATCACTCTCTTAAAAATTGAGAAAAAACTCTCAAGTTTTTGTCATTAGGTGGGAAGGTGCTGGAAGTGTGCATCAGCCAGCTGAGATAGGAGCCTGTTGTTGGCACAAAGCATGCAGGAGTTGGGAGACATTGTCTTTGCTGAAACCAGCAGCTAGAGAGGGCTATGTGGGTTTCTTCAGCCTCTGCACTGTTCCCATCAATTCTTTGACTGGGAGCCTGTCACAATACGACATGAGTGAATGACATTCACACGCTGAGATGTACAAGGCAAAAAAAAGAGCAAGTTTATTTACAGACCTGGGCATTTATACAATTCCAACAGTGACCACGGATTGGAGGGTGAAATTGTCCTCTCCAATCACACTGATCAAACCAACAGTCCATCAATTCTCTCTTCTTCCAGAAAGGAATGCAAAACAATCATTATTTACATGAAAAGTGCGTGAGAAACTCCATTACAAAAATATAAACATCAAAAAGCTTAAAAGAACTTTTAAAAAACAAGGCAACAGGAGCCCATTCTGAAAAAGCTTCTCTTTCTGTCTTGTGCTTTGGAGCAGTCCTTCCAGCTGTTGTGTTTCACAGAAAATAATCAGCAAATCTGAAGACATTTGAGTGTCCATGGACACTTCCATAGAACCTGGGTGCCAAGGTGAATTCTACATCACCAGGATGGACACCTCCATCCTTGTAAAAATCAAAAGTTTATTTCAATGTCCCTACTCAAAGAACCTGTCAACATATTTAAAGTGGCTTTTTTTCAGTCTTAAAAGCTATTTTGTGAGAAGGTCAACAAAGGCCATCCCTATTTTGTTTCATGAGAACAGCTGTAAAACAGAAAACAGACATTTGTGAAGAAAAGTTTGTGGCTTTCTATATGCCAACCCAGCAAAGAGGATTCATGAGGTTCAAGCTGGTCACTCATCATTACCAGCAAGAAAGTTTCTGCATATCCAGTCACACCTTCTCATCACAGTATTCTGAAAACACAGGGTGGCATGGATCAATTAAAAGGATAGCTTGGCCTACAGACCTATGATTTCTGGTGACCAGTGAGATGAAATGAGGACAGTGCAATGCTCAACTCACAGGCTAAGTTGGCTGAGCTTGCAATTAAAAAAAAGTTTGTATATAAACTTACAAATTTTTTAATATAATCAGTAAAACAGTTTGAAATTTTTGAAAGTAGAAATGCAACTTAAATCTCATCCCTCAAAATACACTGGGGTTTCCTGTTTACTTAAGGATGCAGAAGATGGATTCTTTTCCCTGGATTTGCCTGTATACAATAAATAGACCTTTAAAGTTTTAATGAAGACATTGTAATTAAAAAAATATCTGAATAGAACATAAGGTTGGTCTTTTAAATACTTACAGAGTCCAGCTTTTATAATTTTTATGTTGTGCTAAAGTCCTTGAGAGTCAACAGAAGGTCAACAATCTTCCTTTTTTAAAGACAGAAGCATTCAGTATTATAACATTTCTTAAATCTGTAGCACTAACAGATCTTCAGACCAACCTACACTCAAAGTTTGCATCAAAAATTGTAAATAACACGCTGCACCACCCCCCCTCCAGAATCCTATTACTGTTTTTGTTGAAAGCAGTGCTGTGAAAAGGTAGACTCAATAGCTGCTATTGCTGTTGACAAGGGAGAGAAGGACTGTCATCCTAGTAAGTGTTTGTACAGTAACCAGCACAGCGGGATGCCCAATAGCAAATAATAAACCTCGATCAGAGATTTCAAACATTCCTGTAACATCAGAGAGTCCATTCTGACTGCTGCACAACCAGGGACATCAGCTGCTGTATGAAATCCTTAGATTACTCCAGGGATACTTCTGAATCATGTTTAACTAACCCAGTCAGGGCACGGGTGTTTTCACATCTCTCGTTTTTCTTGTGCCATGATATTGCTTTTAAATCGGTGGCGATTTTGGAAGAATGGTTACTTCACTCTCTACCCACTTGAGAAACCAAAGCACTCACTGGAGGCGCTGAGCCCCACACCCTCCAGAGAGCAGGAAAGGCAGAAGCAAGTGTGTGTCCCCCAAGGCCAGTGCAAAGCCTCCACGGAGCCCAGCTGGGTGGTAGGGCTTGCCAGGTGCCCCACACCCTGTGCTCCAGCACCTTCCCCACTTTCCTTCGAGGGCTACCCCGGCGCTGGAGCTCTGCGTCCCGCTTTGGGGCTGGGACAAGAGGGCCCCCACTGCTCACGCTGTCCTGCATGACCAGCTGTGTGGCCTCAGCCCCGCTGCCGGGGCTCGGACCCAGCGGATTAACCCCTCGGCGCCTTTCTCCTCTCAGCCCGCGGGAGCCCTTCACCCTCTCCCCGCACGGCGGGCGCTACCGAGGGACCCGCAGGCACCGAGGCCAGCGCTCCTGCCTCTGTCCTGCGCCGCTCCAGCACCGCGGCAGCGAACAGCTCCGGCCAGGATCGGGGGCCGGGATCGGGGGCCGCGACCGGAGGCCGGGACGGAGGCCGAGACGGAGGGCCAGGCCCGGGGCCAGGATCGGGAGCTGGAGCGGTGCTGGGTTTAGGGACCCCCCTCCCGGCGCTGGGGCGCAGCGGCGGCCCCGCGGCAGCCGGCGCTGTGGTTTTAAATGGGCGGAGCGGCGGCGGGCGGCGGGGCG